>JALGPX010000139.1:7018-24870 GCA_023515795.1 Amoeboaphelidium occidentale | reverse complement strand
TCACTTATTCTGCTCCGTTGTATGTTGATATCCGGAAATCTGCTTTTGTGGCTGATCCGTCGCATCCATTGAACGAAGGCATTGCTAACGTTGCTGAAATGCATTTGGAACCAGAAGGAGAAGAAGAATTGCTAGAACGTGTGTTTTTGGGTAAAGTTCCTATTATGGTTCGATCCCAGTATTGCGTTCTGAGTGATTTAAATGAAAATGACGTTGTGAATCTTGGGGAATGTCCATTAGATCAGGGTGGTTACTTTATTATTAACGGAAGTGAGAAGGTTTTAATTGCACAGGAGCGTATGGCTAATAACCACGTTTATGTGTTTGCAAAAAGTCCACCTTCAGTGTTCTCGTATTCAGCTGAAATTCGTTCAGCGGTTGAGAAAGGTGGCAAAAATGCTAGTCCTCTATACGTCAAAATGTTGGCCAGGACTGCTGAGAAGGGAACAGCTGGTCAGTACATCAGAGCTCAACTCAATTACATTAAGCAAGATATACCAATTGTTGTTGTGTTTAGAGCGTTAGGTGTTGTTGCAGATAAAGATATCCTGAATTACATTTGCTATGATCCAGAGGATACAGCTATGATAGAGTTATTAAAACCATGCTTAGAAGAAGCTTTTGTTATTCAGGATCAGAATGTCGCATTAGATTTCATAGCCAGAAGAGGAACTACAGTTGGTATTAAAAAGGAAAGCAGAATCAAGTACGCAAAAGAAATATTACAGAAAGAGTTTTTGCCTCATATGGGTGTTAAAGAATACACAGAAACCAAAAAAGCTTTCTTCTTTGGTTACATGATACACAGACTATTGTTATGTGCTTTAGAAAGGCGTGAATTTGATGACAGAGATCATTTCGGTAAGAAGCGATTAGATCTTGCTGGACCTTTAATGGGTGGTTTGTTCAGAATGTTGTTCCGAAAGTTAACAAAGGATGTTGGTCGTTACTTACAGAAATGTATCGATCAAGGCAGAGAATTCAATCTGACACTTGCCGTTAAAGCTAATACAATCACTAATGGTTTGAAGTATTCTTTAGCGACGGGTAATTGGGGCGATCAGAAGAAATTCATGGAAGCTAGAGCTGGTGTCAGTCAAGTGTTGAACAGATATACTTATGCATCAACGCTATCCCATTTAAGACGTTTAAATACACCTATTGGCAGAGAAGGAAAGCTTGCGAAACCGCGTCAGCTTCATAATACCCATTGGGGTATGGTTTGTCCTGCTGAAACGCCTGAAGGTCAAGCTTGTGGTCTCGTCAAGAATTTAGCGTTGATGGCATACATTTCTGTCGGTACTGCAATGGCTCCTATCCTAGAGTTTCTTGAAGAATGGAGTATGGAAAATTTACAGGAAATCACACCGAACTCTTTAAAGAATTCAACAAAGATTTTTGTGAACGGAGTTTGGGTAGGTATTCACAGGGAACCAGAACAGCTAGTGAACACTTTAAGAAGACTCAGAAGATGTCTTGATGTTTCTTCGGAAGTTAGTATTGTTAGAGATGTGAGGGAAAGAGAACTCAGACTTTACACGGATTCAGGAAGAATTTGCAGACCATTATTTATCGTCGAGAACGGTAAACTAAGAATTAACAAAGAACATATCCGTTTGCTCGTTGAAAGCACTGATGAAGACGAATTTAAATGGCATTCACTACTGGAGAGTGGCTTGGTGGAGTATCTTGATACCGAAGAAGAGGAAACTGCTTTGATTTGTATGACACCAGAAGAATTGGATTCTTCCCGTAAGAAAACTGTCGAGACAAAAAACAAAACTGGAAGGACAAAGCAAAGACGACAAGTTGGCGACTTGCGTAGATGGAGTCATTGTGAAATTCACCCTGCTATGATTTTGGGTGTTTGTGCCAGTATTATTCCTTTCCCTGATCACAATCAGTCTCCACGTAATACTTATCAGTCTGCGATGGGTAAACAAGCCATGGGTATTTACCTTTCAAATTACCAAGTTCGTTTCGATACTTTGGCTAATATCTTATACTATCCTCAAAAGCCTCTAGCTACAACTCGTTCTATGGAGTTCCTTCGTTTCAGAGACTTGCCAGCTGGGCAGAATGCAATTGTAGCTATCGCATGTTATAGTGGTTACAATCAAGAAGATTCTGTTATGATGAATCAGTCCGCTATCGACAGAGGATTGTTTAGAAGTATTTTCTTCCGTACTTATGCGGAAACTGAAAAGAAAGTTGGTTTAGATGTGATGGAGGAATTTGAGAAGCCATCCCAAATGGACACCATTATGAGGAGAGGAAATAATTATGAAAAATTAGACAATGATGGTCTTATCATACCTGGAATGAGAGTCACAGGTGAAGATATTTTGGTTGGTAAGACGGCACCAATTACAAACATGTCCGATGAACTTGGACAAAGATCAACAAGACACACCAAAAGAGACTGCTCTACGCCAATGAGAAGTACAGAAGATGGTATTGTAGACAGTGTTATGGTCACTGTTAATGACGAGGGCCAAAAGTTCACAAAAGTTAAGGTGCGCTCTGTCCGTGTTCCGCAAATCGGAGACAAGTTTGCCTCGAGACACGGTCAAAAAGGTACCATCGGTATAACATATAGACAAGAAGATATGCCTTTCACAGCAGATGGTATATCGCCTGATATTATCATTAATCCTCATGCTATTCCATCTCGTATGACTATCGGGCATTTAATTGAATGTTTGTTAAGTAAGGTTTCTGCATGCATAGGAACTGAAGGAGACGCCACACCGTTCACTGACGTTAACGTAGAAGATATCAGCAAGCAGTTGGCAGATTGTGGATACCAACAGCGTGGGTTTGAAGTACTGTACAATGGATTTACTGGACGTAAACTAGCAGCGAATATTTACCTTGGACCAACATACTATCAAAGATTGAAGCATATGGTGGATGACAAAATCCATGCAAGGTAATCTTTCTTCTTTTTCGTTTCTTATATGTTTTAGAGCACGAGGTCCTCTTCAAATATTGACAAGACAGCCTGTGGAAGGAAGATCGCGAGACGGAGGATTGCGTTTCGGAGAAATGGAGCGTGATTGTATCATTTCCCATGGAGCATCCATGTTCTTGAAGGAGCGTTTATTTGATGTTTCTGATGCTTATCGTGTTCACGTTTGTGACTTGTGTGGTCTTATGGCTATTGGTAACATCACAAAAAATGCGTTCGAGTGCAGAGTTTGCCGAAACAAGACACAGATTAGTCAAGTCTTGCTACCTTATGCTACAAAGTTGCTCTTCCAAGAATTGATGTCTATGAATATTGCTCCAAGAATGATTGTCGATACGATTAACAACTTGTAAGCTTCATAAATTTTGATTTTTTCAATCTTTCGTTACAAATGGTATCTTTATAGCTCACTTGAAACTTTAATCGCGTAGTCCAACACGAGAGCACATGATGTTGTCAACCCAGAAGGTTTAAGGCTGGATGGAAGAAGACCTGGAGAACTGAGAAAGATCGTTGGTGAAATTGGCGTGTTTAATGATTGTGATGGTTCATCAAGCCTTCAACACGGCCAGACCAGAGTAACTGTGAAAGTATTTGGGCCATCGGAGGTACGCTTTTTTGTGTGGATATGCGCTAATGATATCAAAGTCCAAGACAAGAACGAAAGATGGAAACCTGGGATTAAATGTTCAGATCATTAATGCGCCATACAGTCAAGTTGAAAGGAAACGAAATGAGCGAGCGGACAGGCGCATATCAGAATTAGAACAAGTCATAGAGGAATCTTTCAAAGAAGTTATAATTGGACATCTCTTTCCGCGTTCTTCTATTGATATCCAGATTAGCATTCTGTCGAACGATGGAGGATTATTACATTCATGCATTAACGCTGTTACTCTGGCTCTTATTGATGCAGGGATTCCTATGCTAGATTATTTATGCGCATGTTCTGCTGCTATAGTGGAAAATCATGCTTTACTGGATCTGAACTCTTTGGAGGAAGGAGGCCAATTTGATCTCCCAAAATTCACTGTTGGTGTTCAGCCTCGAACGAATAGCGTCGTAATGCTGAATTTAGAATGTCGAATGCCTATGGATAAGTTCGATATCGTTAAAGACGTATCACTAAAAGGAGCAGCGCAAATCAAATCTGTTCTTGACACAATAGTTCGTGAAAAGTTGGAGAATTAAATAGAAGATATATTCATAAAAAAATATTTAGAGCATTAAGAAAAGAAATATTCAGAATCTTTGACGGCATTCAAATCTAAGTCTCCCTTCTTTGGCAACTCAGGAAATTCAATATCTTCCCAAATTTTCAAGAACTTTGTGGATTTAGAAACACCCAATAACTTTTGCCATTCCTTTATATCGTCATTCGGAACAGTGTGTCCTTGAGATGTTTCAGTCGTCGCCAAAATCTGATCCTGGTCGACGTCTTCCTTGTTTTCCTTTAAGGTGTCTGTATCGACAACAAATCTAGACCTTGCTTTGTCATACTTGTAAGGAACGCCTCTCTGGTTATATTCCCTCAGTCTCTTTGCTGCTTCTTCAACAGTGTATTCGTTTAGAACCTTTCGGTCAGAGTATCTCTTAATAAAGTCTTGTCTTAGATTCTCTAATACTGGCGTCGAATGAAGTGCAACAAACTGTTCTTTAAGTATGGATCGCAACTCATCCACATCGCATGCGTGAGTCCAATAAGAATCATGAACAGAAGCAAAATCAATAGGGTTTTCGCGTTCGTAACAAGCAAGAGCAGTCATAATCATGTGTGTTGCATCAAGAGAGTGAACGAAATTCGGAGGGAATGCAGATGATTGCCTCGATACATTCACTGAACTAGGAACAGTATTGTTAAAAAGGCTGAAATTCTGTAATTTGGTACTGACCATGTTCATCTTCTCGTTTTTGTATGGCTGGACAACAGTTAAGCCAAGAGGAGTAGTCCAGCAGACGGAACTGTTCCTATTTAGTCTAAGCTTTGATATTGAAGTTTTGAGTTTGTTTTCAGTTATTCTATCCTTACTCTGAACCTTCTTGTTCGATCCTCCTGATTTCTGCTGGAATTCTGTAACAGCATTTTCTAGAGCACGGTACTTTTCAAGTTCAGAATTTGGAACGGACCTTGCAATTTCTTTCGCTGCTCTAGCAAGCCATACTTGAATAAGACGTGCATTTGAGAACATGGAATCCAGGGCGCTAAAAACTTTGATAGAAAGGTATTTCGCTAAATGCCTTGCTGTAACTTCGGAGTAAACTTCAGGAACGTATTTCTCTTTCAGTCTGGCATAGATCTGGTCTCTAGCACCTATCATAGTCACTCCATAAACTGAGGTCATAACTGTTTGTTTGATTGTTTTTCTCTCAATTCTTTCTGGTGTAAGAATTGAAGCGAAATGCTTAGTTATATGTTTCTGTGAGAAATGTGCATGAATGATTTCTTTTTCATTCGGAACTTCCCGTTTCTCGTTCTCTGTGTCCGCCCATTGCAGATCCTTCTCAACTAGCTTCTTAACCTTTTCTACAACAGCCATGTAAACATCCTTCTTTTCGCCTGTATTAATCAAATTGACTTGCTCTCCACCTTCAATGTCACCTCCCAAAGCAGCGTAATGTTGTAAGCCATTGCAAGAACCATCTTGGTGAACTGGAAGTCGACTCTCAAACTCTTCTGGATTCTTTCCGCTATTCCAAACATCTGCAAGCTCTATACAAGCACTGAGTGTCATCCATGGTTTGTCTCCTTTTGTCCACCATTGATTCTGATCTGAATTTCCAAACGGATCCGCTGCGCTTTTCAAAATATTGTCTTTGTTCTCTAAAACAAAAGCGGTTCTTTCCTCAAATGAAGCTTTGTCTTTACCGTAACAATTTGCCAAATGTACTTGGAGCCACTTCAATCCCTTTGATCCTAAAGGTTTTGCCGTGTCAAATATAAGAAGCGATCGCGCAATATCGTCGCCAATGTGATTAAACAGTTGAGGAATTGGATAGACTCGACCTCTGAAATCTAAACTTTGAGGGAAATAAATAGTCCTTCCACAAAACGCCTTAGCAATCTCTAGTCTATAGTTTTCAGTAGCACGCAAAGATTTGTTATCGTAAAACTCTTGACGTGCCTTCTTGGCTGATTTGTAGTACTCGTACTTCTGTTCAGTAGACAGTTCAGCAAAGTTTGATGGCTTGGGTACCGTAGGTGGCTTCTTAGTAGTGACTGCGGAAAATCCTGCGAAGGGCTTTCCCAAGTTCCATACTTTTATCATGTGCTCTAAAAGTCTGTCATGAACACGCCATTTGGTCTGGCCAAGAACATCTAATCCAGCCAAAACTTGAGATAGTTCTCCAGTCAAAGATCCCTGTTTCAAAAACATTTCTTGTTCTTTAGTAGCAGCTCTCATACAACAGGTTTTGATTGTAAGATACCCACCAGAGTCATAAGTCACCCAAGGTTTTGGAGGCACAATCATAGGAAGAAGTTTAGGCATGATGAGACCTTTAACTGCCTCTTCGCTGACTTTTTCTCCGCTGTGGCTCTGTACTGCAGATTCTCCAATAATTCTCAAGAATTCATCGTGAATTTTGATAACACCCTGTTTCTGACCTTTCGAATAAGCCAGCGCATGTGTAAAGACTGGCTCTTCTTTGACAAGATACTCCTCTTTTTCTGCGAACGCCTCATCTTTGTTAGACTTCTCTCCATTCTTCAATAATTTTGCGGTAGCAGCAGCTGTTGTAAATCTTCCCTGAGAATCCAGCTTGATTTTCGCAATATCAATTATCAAAGAAGCAAAAGCTGAACCAAGTTTAGCCTTGGCGAAATCGCCCCATTCCATGCCGATTTCATCTTCCCAGTTCGCCAAGTTTGAACCATGTTTTGTTTGTAGTTCGCGATACTTCTTTAAACGCACAGCGACATTTGTGGCACTCAATGCCTTGTAACTACCGAATAGTTTCTTTTTGATGTCTTTGTTGCTCTCGAGGATCGCCATTTTATACTCCTGTTCTAGCGCATTACCGATACGTGTGACTAATAGCGCAGAAACGACAGAGTCCTTCTGTTCAGACGCAGCTTTTAAGAATTGAGTCAAAGATGTGAGAGCAGCAACAGACAATCCGTTCTTAACTTGAGTAAATAACATTAAAAAGCTCCTAATATCCTCATCTTCATTCAGTGTATATCCTGAAGTAGATGTCATTTCAGTTAATTTTTGCACCAATGTCTTATGCCAATATCCAAGTAGAGGTCTCAATTGAGGATTAATTATGCCGAGTCCAGTAGAAACTTGTCTAGACACAGAATCTTTCTTCAACTTGGACAAGTTGATAACAAAGGTTTGCTGCTCCAAACGAGCTTGGAAGTCCAGATCGTTATCAGAGACTTCAGTAGTCATGCTTCTTTCGTGCATAGGAATTAAAGATTGTTTCACGTACGCCAAATTATCGACGCCTTCCGTCTCTTTGATTTCAGCTTTCGATTTCGGTAGAAACAGGTCATTCTCAGAAGTCTTGGTTTCCTTCATATTTGCAAGAAGCTGCTTAAGTAGAGTAAGTTCTTGTTCATTGAAGATTATTGAGTTTTCCACGAGACTTTCAAGATCATATTTGCGATTGATCTCGCTTACGAGTTTCTGAAAGAAAACATTAACTGCTCCTGAACCATTCTTCGCTCCGACAGCCTGGGAACTCTCCGATAGCTGCGTGTGCAAATAGCTCCTAAGAATCGACAAATATCCACGTTCGTTGCAGTTGAACCAGTCGATAGATTTCATCTTACGGTATATCATCATAAATTCATTCATAGAATATCCTCGTGCAGAGTATAGCAAATTGTTCAAGACTTCATTCGTGAGCAGCTCTTTCGACAACACCGGATAATTCACGCTCAAGGATTGCAGCAGGTGTAGCGATCTGTGTATCTGTTTCGTTTTGATAAGAGCCTCGAGAAGAGACAATTTCTCCGTGTAATGCCACTCCGTAAATTCCCTCTTGTCGCCACCAGTCTCTGTTCTAAGCTCGAAATCATTCATCAGTACGTTGGGATTCATTGAAGATTTCTTTAGATCATCGTGCTTAGCTTTTGTAGCACTAACGACTATAGAATTCCATCGCACCACTGGAGAGTAATTAAAGCGTGTCCTTTGCAATCGGCCACAGAATACGCGCAGCATTTTTGCACAAAATGGAACTGCACTGATTGAAGAAGGGGACGAATATTGTTTCGCAAAGATCTCCACGCTTCAATTGAATTCGCAGAATGTTGGCCGACCTGTGCACAAAATTATTTCCACATGCTTCAGCGATGGCTTTAACAGATAAGGAAGGAACGATAATATATTCGCATGGAGACAAAGGCATCGATTTCTCATCCCTCACATTTTCTTTCACGTCTATGCTATACAATGCCCAGAAAACAGGACAGAATATTCAGTGCATACATGTCAATTACGATAAATACGTCCTGGTCCAGTATCTTGTCACTGCAAAGATTGTATTGAGTCTAACATGTCCGTATAATCAGTTAGCCGCTGTGGATTTAGAGGCGCAGGATGGTTTGAGTGTTCTACGGAGTATCTTTGTGTAAATACCGACTTAGAATAAATGTAACTTTGTCTGTTATTTGCCAAGATGAGCGAGAGCTTTGCAGACAACACAATGTTGGTGATCGATTCTGTTCATGCCGACAGCTTGCTTCATGAGGGTAACAACTACAAGGCAGCAACAGGCAGAAAAACTCCTGATAAATGTTCACCTATTCCAACTTCCTCTTCGCCTGTACCGCCGTTTGTATACAATATCACTCCATATGTTTCGAACAAGCACAGGAATAACAATAGCAAGATTCTAATGCTTGATGAGTATGATCATGAGCTGGATGAGGTAGATGATATGTTCAAAGATCATATTGGTGTTAAGGACATTAATGATAGCGCTCAGGATCCTGATAATGATAATGAGTTCGAGTATGACGATAATGAAGAACGATATGATTCTGTTGTAATCAAAAATGTTGAAGATATCAGTGTAGGCACAGAATGGAAGACGAATGGCAAGGATTTATTTAGTCCGCTTGATATTGAAACCATGTTTGAACAGGAGGTTGTTCCAGCTGTTCCAGAAGAAAACCAGCAAGCTTTCGAAACTGAAACTGAACCACAGGTAACTGAGCCCGAAGAGGAGTTGTTCCAGGAAAGTGCAGCTGTTGATCATAATGAACCGGAAGCGCCGTCTCTCAGAATGATAAAGGAGCAAGTGAAAGAACAACCCAAAAGTTTGTTTAGGTTGAACTATGATACTGCTACAAGAGAACGACTCAGTAGGATTGTAGATGAGTTAGACTTGGTTGGTTCATGTGATGATAATAATAGCCAAGAGGATGACAGAGATCTCAGAGACGAAGCTGAAGAAATGGATGTTGCAATGAAACGCATCAAACTCAGTGAGTCTTGCTATGAAGGCGTTTTGGTTCCAAAACTTAAAGACGAAAACGAAGAGAGAGAATCTAAAGCAAAATGTCCTGATAAAACTGATCTGGATAAATCGTTTGATGCGGAGAAGTATAATTTTGATTATGATCCTGTTGATTCTGCTGATGAAATTTCAGTTAATGATCAAACTTCAATTTACCCTTTAGATGATACAATTCATACGCTAGACAAATTTAAACTGATGAAAATTAATATTCCACCTCCGCCTCCGCTTGCACCTATAGTCAACAAGAACTTGATCAGCGAGGCTATTCAAACCGAAGCCGACGAGAGCACTTGTGTAGAAAGAGATGAAATTGTTCTGTCGAATTGCAACATATCAAGTTCATCAATGCTTCTAAAGATTATATCTACTTTCTTTACTTCTGATCGAACACTTGATAATACTTTCGATGCAACACGCTTGAAGTCAATAACAACACTGGTTCTTGATTACAACAATCTTTCAGACCTCAAGTTCCTAGTGAATCTGCCTACTTTAAAAAGGCTTAGCGTGGTTGGCAATCAGCTTTCATCTATAACAGAAACATTGTTTCACTTAAAACCAGTCAAAAAGTCTTTGGAAGTTATGGACCTCAGATACAATCCATTCAATTTATCTTTCAGTAATTTGAAACGACGGATGGATAACGATGAACAATTTGTAAAGTTTGTATGCTACAAATATTCTGTGCTGCGAAGTGGTTTCGTAAATTTGACTGAATTCGATGGAGAGCTGATCGAGAATTATAAAGAAGAATATGAAACTTATAAGAAAAAGTATCACATCATCAAGAAATGGTTTACAAGAGATAAAGCGAAGCAAGAAAAATCAAACTCATCAAAGACAGTGACTTTCTGGGTTCCAGTAGAGCCGAAGAAGATCCAAAGAAAACCAGGTTATGTGAAACGCGAAAAGAAGTTGATGGAGCCGAGCAAAACTTCTCAATCGTCTGCAGTAGTCAAACCAAAGCCTGTTGTAGCGAAGCACAAAAGTTAAGGAGTTTAATTATTAAAATTTTCTTTGTTGTCCTCCAAAGCTAGAGGTATGATACATTTTTTCTCCTCAAGTAACTCAAAAAGTTTCTGGTAAAGCGAATAAGACTTAAGGGTGTTAACGCTGCCGATTAAGATAAGCTTTGATCGAGCACGAGTAATAGCAACGTTTAGTCGTCTCCAATCCTTCAGTAACTCTCCGATATTCTGTTGAGAGTTTGAGCGGACAAATGAGATAATCATACATTCTCTTTCTTGCCCTTGAAATTGGTCAACGGTAAGAGCTTGAACATCAGAATGTGCAGTAATTGCAATGCGTATATGCTTTAACTGGCTTCTGTAAGGAGATGATATCCCGATTTCCGAACCTTCAACACCAGACTTCGTCAAAATAGAAACAACTTGATTAACTAAATTGGCTTCAAAACGGTTTGTGACTGCGTTGCCTTCATTAGTCTCTGTAGAACCAGGACAATCATCTGTATTCAAGAATATTACATCTTTAGAGGAATTGAGAATTTCCTTTTCGTAGTGCTTCATACAATCTAATTTCGTCGTTGGAAGTAATTTTCTTTTCGCTATAATCTCATTGCCGCAGACTAAACGATTATCATAAAACAAACGATTTGCAATGTCCATAAGGCCTTGGTTCATTCTGTATTGATAATTTAGTTGGACAACCGAACTTGGATTCGCCTCTGCAAGAAGCTGAAACAAGCTTTTATCATATCCTCCATTCTTCGCATCTAGATTTTGAACAACAGGCGGTAACTGCTTATCATCTCCAACAAGAATAAATCTACTGCAGAAACGAAGTGGACCTATGCAAGCAGGGAGCGTGATTTGAGCAGCTTCGTCAATGATACAAAAATCAAATTGTCTTTTGGTGAAGATTGGATGGGATACTCCTAAACACGTTGTTGCGACAATCTGTGCGCCGTTATAAATATTTGCAATGTCTTCGTTGGCATGAGCAGATGGCAAGTATTCATGAAGCTCTTGTGCAACTTTGTCTGGTTGCCCTAGTCTGACAAAATCCATTTTCTCTACTTTCAACTTAAATAGTAAATGATCCAATGCGGTATGCTAAAAATCAATCTATCACATTTCATAATTACCGTGTAGGTTGAGAGTAAAACAGAACGACCCATTAATGTTAATGATTTGATCAAGCTCACGATAGTTGTGGTCTTGCCACTTCCTGGAGTTCCCCAAATCAAACAGTAATCTTTAGCATTCAGAGATTTCAGGATTGCAGCTTTCTGTGATGGATTCATAGATTCATTGATCTTGTTCAAGTTCGATGCATCATTGTAGTCATTTTCAAATTGAGGTGGTTTCAAATGGACAATTCTTTCTCGAGTACGATAACCTATATCAAGATACACACCAGAATCCGTTAAACTTTTCCTCTTCGCAAATAGAGACATCAAATTACTTCGCACAGTTGACATGCCTGTGGAAAATACATCTCCATCTATACGATACGAAAAATCTTCCTTCTTCTTTCCAAACCGAATAGAACGGTCAAGTGTAGCAATAACATAGTCCGAGGCAACTTTAACAACAAACCCGATGGCAACTGCTATTCTTTCACCAGCTGAAACTACTATGGAGTCTCCACCAGAAAGCTGAGAATCAAGTAAAGATTTACCAGTACGATTCATTCTCTTGAATGTGTATTTGTATTTACCAAATTTCTTTGTGTTGTCAACTTCTTCTCTATCAATTAACATATTAGCCCAACATCTTCCTTCGGCTTCCCTCTTGTCTGCTGAAACTATCCATATATCTTTTCGATTTCTGACATTGTGCAACTCCTCCAGAGACATGAGTGTGTTCCACTGTTTGAAAAATGCGAAATCTTCTTTTGTGAGGTGAGATGTTAATTCTTCAAAGATAGCAGAGTCACCGAATGTCTCGGAAGATCCATTATCCTCAAACTTGTGGAATACTGTGCAAGCAGTGTTTGCATAGCATCTAGTGCAAATAAACCCGTTGTCAATTACTGGCGGTAATCGTGTTGTTTTACTCTTGCAATGAGAAGCCAACAGATTACGACCAATAACAAGTCCAGTTAGTTCTGGTCTAATTCTCGGAATCTTCACCATTGAATCGTGATAAATATAATAGAGCAACCCATACTCAGCCACTTCATTATAAGCATCAGAAATCATAAGTGTGTAAAAACTAGTTTGAGCTCTATGAGAAGTCGAACTTGACTGTTTGCCTGACTTCAATTCAAATGGAACGATTTCGGGCTTCTGAAGAACTGCCCCAGCTTTCGCATGGACCTTTTCAATTTGAGAATTAACAGTCAAATCGATCTTTCCCTTTAGACCCCACTTGGGTGCCCAAATATTCTCTTCTATATCAACTACATCAGGAAAACATACAAAACTCTCAACATCCTTTCCCCTCCTCCCTTCTTCAATAGCTCCTTCTCTCTAAAATGTAAGAAGCATTTTGAAGTAAAGCATACCGTTGGAAATTGTCTTAAATATTTCTTGGCGAAGGTTATGATATTATCCAATTTATCGGATATCTCTCCTATTGCATCATCAATAGTCAAGTTCAGTGCATATAAATCGTCAATGTGTCCTTGAATACATTCTCTTGTGATCTCCAATAGCTCTTGCTTTAAAAATCTGCGGTGCCTCACACTCTCCTCAAATATCTCATGAATTAGAGTACCATAAAGAACACTAGCATCCCAGTTAGAGAATGAGAGTCTATCAGACAAAACTGATCTTCTCTTACACGTGAAGCTCTGTGAAACCAACGTTGTAGAAATAAGAGTATCAGGGTGCAGAATGATAAAGCCTACAGAGCGGTCTATCAAAAATCCACCATCATTTAACTCTGCAACAACATGGACAATATCATCCTTTTGGCATTCTGTTTCAGCCCATTCATCTCTTAATAGTACTGTTACCAAACTTCCAGCTGAAACGCCATCAGGGAGATTTCCATGATCAGATTGTACCAACATAACAGTGAGCATCTTTTCAGGAGGATACTTGTTTGTAAAATCCTCAACTGAGACAACTCTACATCTAAAGTACTTTTCGTGTCTCATTTTAACATGACCAAGGGGCCGCTCATGTTGCTGCATGATATCGTTCAGCTGCTGCGATCCAAGTTCGAATTCACTAAAATCAGACTCCAACAGATCCTTCTGTGCCTCTTTAAGCTCTGTGACTTTTGGCTGTTCATGTTTCGCTATTGCTGCTTCAATATCTTCAGACTTGAATGAATCAAACTCTGCATCAAATAAGTCATCAGAGAATGTTGGCTCAGTAATTGCACTCACAGAGTTTTTGCTCTTTTTAATGTCATGCTTTACATCATTCGCTTTCATACCCTTCCGTTTTAAGTTAAGGTTGTTTCTATTCTCATCTTGAAGCATGTTGTTGTTTGAGAACAAGATGTTGAAACATTCGGAAAAGCATCCATGCAGCAAATCCAAACAAGAGAAACATACACTTTTAATTTATTGAGTACGCGATATTAAAGTGCTTCTAAGATACTGAAATAATTGCCCGCATTTCCGAATACAGCTGAAACAACATCATGTTGGCAACCACAAGAATCATTTTCCCAGTCTTCCAATATCTCAGATCCAATACGTTCAGCGCCTGCTCTTGCACCGTTCAAGTTAATAGCATTTGGTCCCAATTGCAAAGCTGCATATCCTCCCATCACGTAAAAATTCGGGCATTTGCGGCTCCATTGTAGTTCTTCCGTTACCGCTGGAAATCCGCCAACAGACTCAATTGGACATTGTTTCATCATTTCCTTAAATATAGGCTCTTGATTAACATCCATACAGCTTCCAGTAGCTAACCAAATTTCTCCAAACTTGGAAACTGAAACTTCGTCTTTACGTTTCATAGAGACCGAGAAAATTCCATCGTCTAACTTTACATCTTGTATTTCGCATTCATCTCTAATTGCAAGAAGACCGCTTTCTACGAGTTTCAGTAAACAGCCGTAAGCTTCAGGAGTTATCGAACCACCATTTCTAGCCATTCTAATCATCTTGAGACGTTCTTCATTTGCCGACGAGTAGAATTTTGAGAATTGGACTTGTTTGTATCTTCCAACCCAGTCTAGAGAAGCATCAAAATGCTTAACAACCAAGCGCTTTCTTGATGTAAGGATAACTTCTCTGTAGCCACGCTTTGATGCTAAAATGGCTAGATGAGCGCTTGTCAAACCACCTCCAACAATTAAAATCGGTAAATTTTTCTGTTCTTCTGTGAGTTTAACATTTTCATTGAAAGTCGCAAGCATTTCTTTGGCATGGATTATTTTGCCAGGAGATTCAACATCCGTTGAAATATATCCTTTGGCCCATTCAGGAATACGAGGAATATTAAAATGCCCGATTGAAACAACAACCTTCTCTGTCATTATCATCGCTCCATCACTAGTATGTACGTTGAAACCGTTTTTTGAGCGTGGTACAATTGAGCTGACTCTAGCTGTGTAAACTTCGTTGCTGATATCAAAACGCTCACGCAAATGCGCGCAAAAATCGTTGAACAGTGCAGTTGATGGTATACAGAATGATAAACGATCACGCTCGTTGAATAGACTGCGATGCTGCGACTTCTTCTTGTCCCCGGGGGCAGAGCACTTAATGCACTTGTCAAACAATTCGTCCACGTACTTCAATTCATCAAGACGTTCTTCGCTTTCAGCAAAAGCTCTCAGGGCTTCAGTATCACTTCTAAAGAAAAGTTAACTTACTTCATAATGTTTAATTACGGATCTGGATGAAAAAATGCTGGACTTCTAAGGTTTTGAATCTTGTATGCATCAAACTGAAACTGCCACCTAGCATTCCATGCGCCATACTCATCGATTATCAAAATCTTTTTCCCATTAACTTCGTAACCACCGACTACGCCTTTTAAAGGTTTCCAGGAGTGCCTCTTGTGTTTGGAACACTTTGATATTATCCTTTGATGTTCATTGTCATTATACAAGGACGATGGAAGTGCTGATGCGAGTCGTAGGACCAATGATAATGCGTGTGGCCCAGCTCCGATAATTACTAAAGAATATTTAACTTGTTCTTGCTCTGATATCATTCTGTAGTAAATTTAGCTTGCCACTTGTACCGACATGTGACAGAGTGTGAATCTCAAATCACGTCAGATGCAGTTTCGCACAGAATTTTCATAGCAAGAAAGCTCAAAATTTAACGGTGCTAAAAAAACCTGATGATTTATTCGACATACTCAAATGGTTCAGGAGGTGAAGGTTCCTTTTCTTCACCAGCAGCGTCTGAACCAGCTGCCTTAACTTCAGGTGTGCTCAATTCAATAATTTCCTCAGCTTCACCAGGCTTTGTATCCTTCAACATTAAGATTCCTGTAACTCTTCCTTTTTTAACCAAACGGTATCTTGAGGTCTCCGGAACAGAAGTTACATAAGATTGCTGTGGAACAACGCGAGACAAGTTAGGTAACATTTCAAATAGAGGTTCTTCCTTTGGAAGTTCTTCAATTGCAGCAGGCTTTTCCTCCGTTGGAGATACGATTTCCATAGGGGTAGCTCCCTCTTCTTTTTGTTGCTTTTTCTTTGCACGAGCTTTTGCTTTAACTGTTGTTGACAAAACAGCAGTTGCAATCTTCTCAACCTTTTCGGCAGATGCTGGTTTCAATGGAGCAGGATAAGCGAACAATGAAGGTTTAGCATTGCTCTTGAATTCCATCTTTGGCATCTTCAATTCTCTGTTCAATCCAACAACGCAAGTAGGTTGGAACGCCAAACACAAGAAATGAGCCAATGGATACCACCACCAAAAGTGAGTAAATAACATCATTCCAACACAGTTCTCCATTAAAACGTTTCCTTGACTTGTCAACATGGACACAGTGACATTTCTTCCTCCAGCTTCAATGATTCCGGTAGCAAGAACAGAACCAAACTTAGCCAAAGGATCTTCATGCTTTTGACCGTAAACTTCGCTAAATAACTTTCTGTAGTAAGTAGGTTTGTTAACATTACTTGCTAATTTCTTGTCTTTCTCGGCTTCTTTCTTTTCTCTGTAGTCTCTGCTACTAATTGGAGCAGAACCTTTACCCTTTTCTTCTTCTTGCTGCTTATTGTCAACCTGTTGTTCAACCAAGATCATAGCAGCTGCAATGAATGCACCCTGTCTAACAAAATCTGTATTGTCTTTAGTCAGAGGCTCCAGCAAATCCATAGCTTCCTTGCTTCCAGTTCCAGCGCAGCCAATACCTAATGCCAAACAAGCTCCGTAACGGACATGAGGATTATACGATTCAGAAAGCAATTGAACAACACGTGGAATTTGCTTTGGATTACGAACAAGAACAAAACCCAAAGAAATGACTGCTTGTCTTCTAACATCGTCGTTAACATCGGAAACAGACAGATGAAGCAGCTTTTTGATGGCAACATTGCTGCTAGTTCCTACATAAGCCATAGCAATCACCAAAACTCCGGCGTAACGAATCATAAAATTTTTGTCAGCAAGCATAACATTGACTAGTTCTTCACATTGATCCTCCTTTCCATACATGATTAGACCTAAACCAATAGCCAATCCTCTGACAATTTTCTCGTGCTGAGTTTCGTGAGCATATTGCAACATTTCATCAATAGCTTCCTTTTGACCAGAGCCCAACATTACTAAGCCCATTGCTAGACCTGCAGCCTCACCTGCAACAGCCGAATCATTGAATAAGACGGTTTTAAGTTGGTTAAACAATTCCAAGTTGCTAGTGCCCATGCAAGCAACACCAAGTCCTAATGCACAACCATGCAAAATAACTTCATTCTGTGATGATTTCAACTTCTTTGACAAGTACTCGGTGACTTTTTCGTCTCCATGATTAGCATAAATCATTCCTAATCCGAACAATGCTCCTCCTTCAGTGTAAGGACTTGCATTGACTGAGCCGGATTCCTGAGGCAAATAAGGAGAAAGCAAGTTAAATGCATTCTTCAAGTTTCCCTTGTGAATAACACCCAATTGGGCAGTTGCAGAGAAACGAGTCCAATTGGAAGCCTTGCTCAACCATTCCATATTGTCACGCAAGAACTGATCACTAGTTGTGCCAGCATTCATGAAAGCATTTGCAAAAGTCAAAGCTGAGTGATAAACTGAACTCTTGGCATCCAAAGCTTGCTTAATGTTTTTTAATACCAACAAATCAGTCTTGTTGTTCTTATACAAGAACTCCAACATCAACTGGATAGTCAAATCTCCGCTAAGAATCTTCTTGATCTTGTTTAATCCGATTTCATAAGGATGTTCGACAAGAACTGGCTTTTCATTATCCGAGGATAAATCCATGGCATCAGAAGATTCTCCTGCAGATGTTGCAATACTTGATGCTGTTGGCAACTCTTTAATCAAACCTTTAGTGAATTCTTGA
>JALGPX010000061.1:0-59419 GCA_023515795.1 Amoeboaphelidium occidentale | reverse complement strand
ATACCTTGTCACTGGTTCCGTATTATACAACTTCGTAACAGTCTCATTGAGCTTGTTGTCAGGCCTATCGATTGTAACTGCTTGTTTCCAGTCAATATCCAAATGAGAAAAGTATGCTTCCACGAACTTTTCACATCGTTCCTTTCCCAACTGCTTTTCTACCATTCCAATAAGGCTAAAGACTTGATCTGCGTACAGCTACAAAATTAAGCGCAACCATGACTCTGTGTCACCTTTTCTTCTGATAATATCACGTGTTGTAGTCCAAATTTAAGGGCCATCTTGTGCATTCTTTCGTTGGAAAGCATTTCACTCAAGCCAACTGATCGCAAATTATCTGGCATATTAGGATACTTTGATTTTAGCGTTTTCGTAAGGACATTTGTGGCCATAGATTTTCCTTCAGAGTTAAAGCCTCCAATTGAAGTCATTCTACCTTGCTGATATAGATTCTGAAAGGATTTATCATCGCGTCTTGTTGCTCGATCAATATCATCTAATTCCATGTTTTGCAAGCCAATTCTGGCTCTTAGAGAGAACAAAGCAGGCGTATTCTTAAGAGGATAAAATTTTCTGTATTGCTGTTCTGTGATTTCGAATACTTCCCGTGTTACTGGTCTTGAAGACCCAAATCTTTTTGCAATTATTGCTCTAATCATATTCGGAATATGACTGAGGAGAATTGGATCGTGTTGGATGTTCCGCTTAATTTTGGCATGGAAATACTTGATAAGAGCAAATTTGAGTATGATCTCGAGTTTACCGGTATCGCTGTTCCGTGTGCAATGGTTGGCGAGTATTTGAAGAGTCTTAAATCGCATTTGCACAAGTATGCGCGTATGAAAAGGGCAGTCCCTTGCGAAGAAGACGAGACTATGAAGTTGCTGTTACTCGACCCTAATGTTGACTTAAATGTTCTTCCGGGGCGTGTTAAGGACTATATAGCAGAGGGCACATTCAAGATCGTTGAAAACGTCAAAATTCGTATCGACTTTGACTATTGGTCAGCTGAAGAGATACTTGGTGCTATACTGCCGAAGGATCTTGAGTTTGGTGCTTCTTTTGAGCAGGTAGGCCATTTGGCTCATTTCAACTTGCGAGATGAATTGCTGCCTTATAAGAATATTATCGGACAGGTTGTGCTTGAAAAGAATCGCGCTACACTTCGAACCGTGGTTAACAAAATTGGGAAAATCGAAAGTGTTTTCAGGACATTTCCTATGGAAGTTATAGCAGGGGAGGAAGATTTTGATGTTGAGGTAAAAGAAAGTAACTGCCGATTCCGATTTGATTTCTCTAAAACTTACTGGAATTCCAGACTACACCATGAGCACGAGTCGCTTGTAAAGACATTTAACAAAGGAGAGTGGATTTGCGACGTTTTCGCTGGTGTTGGTCCCTTCGTTCTGCCTGCTTTGAAAAGAGGATGCAATGTTTTGGCAAATGATTTGAATCCCAATAGTATTACTTACATGAAGAACAATATCAAGTTGAACAAGGTAGCATTTACACAGTTTCTTTACTGAATTTTAGTTGTCAAATGCGAATGTTCAGATCTTTAATATGGATGGCAGAGATTTTATAAAGCAAGTGTTTTCCTCCTTCTCTGAAAGAATTGATCATGTCATTCTGAATCTACCTGCAACTGCGATAGAATTCTTGGATGCTTTTCAAGATACGTCGCAGTTCACCACATTACCAAAAAGGATTCATTGTTATTGTTTTGCAAACGAAGAAGATGCAGAAAATTATTTATTGCAAGTAAGTCTTATATTGGTTTCATTTTAATTTCTAGATTGCGAATGAGAGAATAGGCAAGAAAGTAACCGATTATGAACTGAAACATGTTCGAAAAGTGGCTCCAAACAAGGAAATGTATCGTCTTTCGTTTAGCCTTCCAGAAAAATAGATCTTGTTTACTGAGCCTTTTCGCTTTCTCTCTTGGAGTTCTGCTTGGTGAAGTATGACCAAACATCGAACTGGGTAGCAAACTTAATGCCCTGTGCGACTTGTCGATCGAGGTGTCTCATCTTATTGTTGAAGTTATCAATTGTTTCATCTGTTTCTCTGATCTTATCTTCTAGGACTGAAATTTCATACTGCAGTTTTGACGAGCGCAATTCAAGCGAGTCGATTCTGTTTTGAGCTAAACGCTGTTGATCAATAACATCGTTTAAAATAGTTTCCACATCAGCAAAGCCATGCCAGTTATTGAGATAGATGTCTGACAAAGCATGAATTTTCACTGCATAATCGTTTGATAAATGCTTGAGCGACTCGACCAAATTGACCATATCTACTTCTTGCTTTTTCAAGTTTAACAAAACTTCATTTAAATCCTCATTCGAGGCAAATTCTTCTACCTCAACAAAATGTGAAGGAAAAGAATAAGATCTCTGAACTTCGGCTAGAACTTTTTGATTGTCTTTATCAGCTAAAGTAATAATCGGCAGAGAGTGTGTCTTCAACTTTCGTTCAGGGCCTAAGTGATGCTGTGCTTTTTCAAAAATATCGCCCTGATTATCATCTTGTGGACTATAAAAATCAATTGTCCAATGAGCAGCCTTACAATTTAATGACTTTGCCGTCATTTATATCATTGCGATTCTTTGACTTATGATATGACCTTCTAGGTCTTCTACGGTCTACGAAACCTTCAACTGAGCTCGAAATTCTCGAAAATCCTCTAAAAAATTAAAAATCAAAATAAGCTTACTCTGCCACGCCGGTTCTTAGTCCCTTAATAACTAGATTTGGCTCTGGCATTCTCTGAGCTCGACCTGAGACATTTTTCAACAGATTCTTTCCGAATTCTTTCCCACCTTGTAACAATTCTTCGGCCAAGTTGGCAGTGTCCATGAGGACATCGCCTGTTGCTCCTTTAACTTTTTTCTTACCACCCCAAAGTGCTTTCAATGCATCAACATGGACACTCCGTATGAACAAGTCAAGATCTGTTGTTTCTAAATCAATATTGTCTTTTCCAGAGCCATCATCCGACCTCTTCAGTACCTAATGATCAATATCTCTGCAGTAACATAAATTTATACCCGCGGGACTTTTAATGCAGGTGGACTGGATCTTGCGTATATTTCTTCTATCTTTTCAATGATTTCTATATCAAGCAAAGAAGATTGACTAGATATCTTATTGGCTTTGAGGAAAGCTTGAATTGCTTGTCCGAATAAGGATATTTCTGCAAATGGGTTCTTGGGACACTTACTCAGAATAATTAAAACGAACAAGTGTAAACATACCTGGAAACCTAGTGCGCTGATTTTGTTTCGAATAGTCACCACTTTGCTTAAAAGTGCTGTCATGACAATGGGATCGCATTCAGATTCCATAACGGACGATTCAAAAGGTCCATAGTCCTGGTTAAATTTTCGCAAAGCTGCAACAGTACTGTCACAAAGCAAACCATCAGTGTAGAGTTTGGGTATACAAGAGATAATATACAAGGCAGCTTGCACAAGTCTGATCATATCAAATACTGCGACGTGAAGTTCGACGCTCGGTAAGGTCTTGTAAATCTGCACAAAGCGATCTTTTTGAGAAGTACTAGCAGGCTGAATAGTAAGCGCACTTCTCCCACTGCATCCCAGTCTCTTTAAATTCATGTTTAAATGAAATGTCCTCAAGTGCTTTTCCAGATCACCATCAGGAACATGAATGATATTAAATTCCGTAGGAAACGATGAGAGGCTGGAAACGAATACTTTAGCGCCATTTGTCTAAACAAAGTTTATCATAACAATCCACTTTGTGTACCTCCATTACTTTGCACTTGTTTTGCTCCATTAGCTGAACGTATCGGTGCCATTCTTTACATTCCTCTGGAACAGGATATGTTTTAACTTTTAAACAGCACATTTTGACCTTATCACCGAGTTAGCATCCTGCGAAACATTAATCTACCTCGTGCTTTTTATCTCCGGTGAATGTGACTATTGATGAAACGATTTTACTGCGATCAGAGACCCATTGCTCGACGATATAAGTCTGGAAAGAATGCTTCCACACAGTCTCCTGTAATAGTTCAAAATTCTGGCTGTACTTGTTGCATAATTTCAAGAATAAATCTTTTTCAGGAGAGTAGAACATATCAGCCTTGTCTTTGGAAAACTTCTCTGCAGTTGCACTGTTTCTTCAAACAATTCTTCGCAATCATGTCGACAACTGTTGCTATTCCGCATAAAAATTACATACAGAGGCTTTACAGGCAAGCCTTGAGATCGGCTTACGACCATTATTCTTTCAAATGGGACATTTATCGACAGCATTGTCTGCATATCCGTGCAAGATTTGAGGCCAACAAGCACGAATCAAATCCAGTGAGGATTGAAGCGTTGGTACGCCAGACGGAGGAGGAGCTGGAACAGAATAAACACCCACGCCCTTTTAAATGTATTCTGGAGTGAAATTATTGCCTAATTTCTAGACCCAACGGCACCGGATGGTGTTAAACATGGACGTAATAAACCTTTGCCGAAATGGGTACGATTAGGACGATAAAATGAAATGCTGATGTTTAGATATGCGAGTATGGACAAGGAAACTGGGAAAGTGACCCAATTGAATGGGAAAAGATCAAGTAATAAAAGTTTACTAAGTGTCATCAAATATCAGTTCTGATCACAGTCTTTCCTTGGTTGACAAACTGAATAGTTCCACGAGCTTGCAAGAAGGAAAGTGCCTTGTGAATAACAAAATCGCTGTGTTGCTACAGAAAGTGATCAGAGTATTGAACGACAAACTAACCTTGTTTCTCAAGTGATCCACGATAACCCTTTCTGGTAGACGCGAACCAACAGGCAGACGGCGTCTCAGCTCTTCCTGAGCAGCGATAACTTCTTTCTTCATATTGTTCATCATCATTCCTTCGCCCAAAACATGACCGCTTCTAGTCGCATTGTAAGTTGAAACGCGGAACAAACGGATCGCCTCGTCGACATGGGTTTCATTAACATGAGGAGATAATTGGAATTTTGCAACAGCTTCTGATATACGGACAATGGCTTCCAATTGTCTAAAGATCAGAATATCGAATTATATCATATTACCTGATCGTAATTGGCACTGATGATCTTGCATTTGTTTCCGATTCCAACTGTTTCACCTGAGACCTAATTTCAACGAAATGACTGGCTAATTTTTCCCTGGCTTGCGGAATCAAGCGCGGAGAGCAGCGGCTACAATGTAAAAATTTAGATAATGAGAATAACTTACGATCTGCAATAACTAATGTATCCACGCATGAGATTCAAGTCTAGCTCTCCTTCAACCTGATTTGATGCAAGAGAAGTGTGGACATTCATAACAAAACGAGCAAGCGCTTCATCTCTAGTCTTGTTATGCTCGTCTTTCAAAATGTAAATCATATCGAAACGAGACAAGATAGTTGACTGAAAATCGATATTCTCTCCAGGAGTTTTCATATCATCATAACGACCAAAGATAGGATTAGCAGCAGCAAGAACAGATGTTCTTGAATTTAAGATGGTTGTAATACCAGCTTTTGCAATAGAAATGGTTTGTTGTTCCATCGCTTCATGAATAGCAACTCTGTCTTCTTCACGCATCTTGTCGAACTCGTCAATACAGACTACACCTCCATCAGCAAGAACCATAGCTCCTCCTTCAAGGTAAAATTCACGAGTATTTGCATCTCTAATTACAGATGCAGTAAGACCAGCTGCACTGCTACCTTTTCCAGAAGTATACACAGATATCGGGGCAACTTTCTCAACAAATTTCAGTAATTGAGATTTCGCAGTACCAGGATCACCAAGAAGTAAGACGTTGATATCACCTCTGAGTTTCATTCCATCCGGTAACTGTTTCTTTGAGCCACCCAAAAGCAAACATGCAATAGACTTCTTAATATCATCGTTACCAAAAATAGATGGTGCAACACTTCTGGAAAATGCTTCATAAATGTCAGGCCTACGAGATAATTCAATGAAACGTGCTTCCTCTTCTGGAGTAAAAGACTGCTTCCCTCTTCTTGCTGCATCAGATTCGATATCCATACCAAGCACCCTTAAGTAAGGATTTCTTATGCTTGAAGATGAATCCGCAGATTTTCCTTGCCTCTGGAAAATATCATAGACACCATGAACAGTAACTCTTGCCCCTGGATAAGCCTTGTTTGTTAAGTATCTGTCAACAGTCAACAACATATGACGAGGCAACTCTCCAACAGGAATGTTATCAGGACTTTCCTGCAACTTCAGAATCTGTTGATCAACATACTTGGTCTTGTCATGATCAACAAGATAAGGGTCAAGCGGACATTTCTTGTCGTCAGCGATCGTTTCAGTGCTATTCGATTAGTTTGAACAATGTAGAATTACTTTTCACAGACTCTTGGCATTTGCACGGATGTAAACCCTTTAGAAACCTTGACCACTTTAACATGACGACAAGATCTGCAGAACAAGTGCAATTCTGTAGCTCTTGCCGAAGGAGTCGATGCTGAACTAACAATTCCAGAAACACGAACCAACTTGTTGATATTATTTGCCTGGAAATTAAAAGTGTTTCAATATGTCTTGTTACATTAATAGATCTCATTGCGGTTGTGTTTGCATTCGACTTGATCAGAACTTGAACATCCGGAACAGTTGGCAAAGGCATATTCTCTTCCTCCAAAATGTCCTTGGCAAGCTTTTGCGCAGCTGTTTCAACCTACGAAATTTAGGATTTCCGTATTTAAAGAGCGAACCAGTGGCATGTATTCGTTAGCACTCTTGACCAATTCATCAGCTAATTCCGGCTGTGCAATCTGAACATGCGCCATATCAATAGTTACGGAATAGACAGGAACCAAAAGGTTCATTTTCAATTGATTTCTAAAGCGAATTTAGTCTTGAGCATACCAGCTTACCTGTAAATGTAAACAGCATCTTCGCGGTAATCTCTCAGGAATTGGTACCACTTTGTCGAAACGGTGTCATGATCGTTTGTAGTCGAATTATTATTTAAATCTTGAGGCCCATGGGCAGAATAAATGGAACCGACGTCGAAAGATAAGCTTGTCATTGAATAAGCTATTTGTTGTGCTTTCAGAAAGCTGAAACAAGTGTTGCCAAACAGATTTGCGGTTGACTCTGAAAAGAGGTCAAATAACTATATTCCTATATCTTCTAACGTCAAGAACGGATTTTGGAGTGTTGCGAATCTGGAGCGTAGTTCTTGTAATGAGGCTTGTATGATACTATGAAACGACGTGTCTGAAGTTCGACTGAAGGTCACACATTACCTCATCACTTGAGATCCAAAGGTAGACATAGACTATACTAAATTGTTTACTTTGGACATCTTTGTTTGAAGTCCATGTGTCGTCAAAGATTTTGGCCTCTGCGACGAGCGTCTGAGGAACGCCGAGTTTCGAGGGAATCGAACATCGCTACATCTAACTATTCAAAGTCAGTTCCCTTTAGGGCTTCAGATCAACTTCTTTTGATTCATCTGCTTTAATATACCCTGAAGACTCAGTCTCTTAAACCTCCTGCAACATATCTCAAGAACTTCTGAGCCTTCGTTTCTGTGCGATCAATCACATCTGCAGCAGCCAAACTGGACTTCGATAAGCCTGAGATTAAAACAAATACATTCCAGGACCATTTGGATCTTGCACAACCAGTAGTTCAACCAAGAAGAGAAGAAATGGTAAAAGCCTCATTGAATCAGCTGAATCTGACATCGTCTAGGCTTCACCGGTTGAGGCAAATTCAGTCGCAGGCGGCTTAAAGGAGGTCCCAAAGAGTGGACCCATCAATAGATTAAAGAATACTCCGAAGGATGCAATTCCAGTTAGTAAAACCCCTCGTAGGCAGAGATCATCGAGGTTTCATGTTTCCGAGAAAGTTGAGCTGGAGAAGCTAACGCCGCTTAAAGGTACAGCTGACTGAGTGAATGAAATGGTTGGCTCATTTCTTCTAGATGCTGCTGCTGGAGAAAGACAGGATCTACTCTTAAGAAAACTTGGGCAGTGTTGCGTTATCTTCGACTTTACTGATTCCATGTCTGACTTAAAGGGCAAAGAGATAAAGAGACAGACATTGACTGAGTTGGTTGATTATATAACTACAAGCAGGGGCATTATTACTGAAGCTGTGTATCCTGAAGTGATCAAAATGGTACATTATAGTGCTTATATGGTTGAATTTAACATTTTTATAGTTCTCATTGAACATATTCAGAGCGATTCCGCCTCAGATAAATCCTTTCGGTGATGCTTTTGATCCTGAAGAAGATGAGCCGGTGCTGGAGCTTGCTTGGCCTCACTTGCAAATAGTTTACGAGTTCTTTCTAAGATTTGTCGAATCTCCTGATTTTAACACCAATATCGCCAAGAAGTATATTGATCAAAAGTTTATACTCGCTGTAAGTTCCAGCTGTTAATGGTTTAATCTTGTAGCTACTCGATCTATTTGACAGCGAAGATCCTCGTGAAAGGGACTTTTTGAAGACTACTTTGCACAGGATTTATGGCAAGTTTCTGAATCTTCGAGCTTTTATTCGTCGCTCTATAAACCACGTATTCTTTCAATTCATATACGAAAACGAGAGACACAATGGTATCGCTGAGCTACTGGAGATTCTAGGAAGGTTTGATATTTCATCTGTTTCATGCTAATTTCTAGCATTATCAATGGTTTCGCACTGCCTCTGAAGGAAGAACATAAGAATTTTTTGACAAAAGTCTTGCTTCCTCTACACAAAGCCAAGTCATTAACATTGTATCACCCACAACTCGCGTACTGCATCGTTCAGTTTCTTGAAAAGGATCCATCTTTAACGGAAGAAGTTGTTTTCGGTGTGTTGCGCTTCTGGCCGAAAGTAAATAGCCCGAAGGAAGTCATGTTTCTGAATGAGATTGAAGAAATTCTAGATATTATCGAGCCTTCCGAATTTGTCAAGGTTCAGGTTCCTTTATTCCAACAAATTTCTCGTTGTGTATCGAGCTCACACTTTCAAGTGGCAGAAAGGGCATTGTATTATTGGAATAACGAGTACATCGTTAATTTAATCGGGGAGAATTCTAATGTGATTTTACCCATCATTTTCGCCTCCTTATACAAGAATTCCAAGAGTCACTGGAACAGAACAATTCATGGCTTGATTTACAACGCACTTAAGCTTTTTATGGATATTAGCCCTAAGTTGTTTGATGAGTGTACAAATAAGTATAAGCAAGCAAGGCAGAATGAACGCAAAAAGCTAAAAGACAGAGAAGATGCTTGGCTTAGAATTGAGCAGCTAGCACGAGAAAACGCACAGAAGCTTCATTTGCCTCCGACTGCGATGCCTACGTCTCGTTCTCAACCAATAAGTATTTCCAATTCTGCGACAGGTAAAAAGTTCAGCGAAGAGTTCTAACTTTTTTAGCTGATCAATTGGCTGATAACTTGGAAAATACTGGTGAAGATGGAGAGCCTGTACATGATGATGAGGCAATGGACATTCTCCAGAAAGACATGGAGGAATTCGATAATTCAGGAAATGCCCAGAGATTTAGAAGGAAATCAGTTCTACCTGTCGACGAGACAGTGTTATCGGAACTTTCTCGCCACAGAAGTTTGGAAGAAGTCATAACCCAAAAGACTGAAGGCGAAAGTAGTTTGGAGAATCAATAAACTCCCCCTGAGGTTATCAACCAACAGATATTGATCCTTGATTGAACGTTAAAGAACTGTGAAACATGATCAAATAACTTTTTTCACAAATGTATTCTAAAATTCTCCTTGTTCTGCCAATATCTCTCTATCTTTCAGTTGTTGCCTGTCACTCCTACGTGACAATACCTCAGTCTCGCTCTAATCAAATGCAAACCCAAACGGGTTGTCGCCCTCCAAATTGTTTCGGACCATGCGACGCTCCAAAATCGAAAGTAGGATCGATTACACCCGTCGTATCCACGAAAAGAGGCGACAATATTAATGTTACTTGGGCAAGAAACAATCACGCTGGTAAGATACCATTGAGATAGCTCTAATTTTCTTAGCCGGTTTCATTCGCTTCGCATGGGCTCCAACTGATGATTCCGACAATCCAGAAGCATTTAACCAGAATGTTCAAATGTATACTTGCCACGAAATGACTTGTAAATCTTCAAGTCCAGCTGATCCTTTGGGAGGCGATAGTGATGGTCAAGCACCAGGAACGTGCAAAGCGAGTATCAATGTACCATCTCAATTGAATGATGGTAACTGGACATTGCAGTGGGTAAGTTTCGTAATACTTTATAGATATCGTTAACGTCATAGTCGTGGTTTGGAGGCGCATTTGCCCTGAGCGATTATTACTCGTGTATTGATTACAACGTCCAAGGAGGCGATGAGACCTCTCAAGAGCTACTGAAACCTTCTTTTGAAGGAGGAGACGTTCATTCTAATGGTTCAAACAGCTGCTTGTACTTCAACACGAATGATCTTGGTATTTGTAAAACAGAACCGTGCACAACTGGAAATAAGCCAGGACAGCAAACCGGAGTACCTCTGCCTTTTGAGCAGGACAGTTCTTTGCTGGCAGGCACGGTTGATAATTCCCAGAATGGACAGGAAAATGAAAGTGGGAACTTGAATGAAACATCTCCATCAGATCATTCTGATATTCACCTGATATCAATTCCTCCCCTCTCTGTTCAGCCTTTGACGTCGATTGCAGAGCCACAAGAAAGTTCGTCACCTTCCGATAATGAATACTACGATTATTACTATGATCAAGATGTTTCAGATCTTCTGGTATTACAAGCTGCAGTAAGAATACTGGAGGAGCGTCTGGACAGAAATGCAACGGTTTAATGTAGCAATTGAATATATTTTTGAGCTTGTTTTTTGATATTGAGCATCAGATGGATTCTCTAATCGAAAAGCAACGCAGACTTCACGAGGAATGTGAGCGACTCGAGACTGCCATAACCAAAGAGCTCTCAGATAAGACACGGACTCACAAAGAGAAAATTCTGAAAGAAAGCAGAATTGCTCACTATTTGGATTTGATATTTGAGAAATCTACGGAACTTTTGGCCATCTACGCTGATAAGACAGGCGAGCGGCAGGCAGATATCGATGCATTGCGCGTTGGTGCAGATATGGACGAATTCTACAGGAAACTAAGAGCGGTTAAGGATAATTATAAGATAAATCCCGAGGCTCCGGCTAACATGGTACAAGTCGCAATCAAAGGAACAGACAAGCAGCGCCATGCTCAAGAAATTGAATCCAAGTTTACCGGAGAGGAAAACTTTGGAAGGACATTGGATTTAAATGAACTGCACACAATGTACATAAACTTGAAAGGCGTAGAGCATGTTGATTATTTGACGTTTTTGGATGCTTTTGACAAGTTCGACAAAATACCTCAGCAAACTCGTACCTCTGGTGCTTACAAGACTTACGTGGATGGACTATTGAGATATTTAAGGGCGTTTATTACTAAGTCCCAACCACTGCTGAATTTAAGCGAAATCGAGAAGGAAAGTATGCAGGAATTTGAAACAACTTTCACTGCAAAAACTAATGATTCCTCGGAAGAACTATTCTGTGAAGCCTGTTGCAGGACTTTCGCGAAACAGACTGTGTTCGATTCTCATTTAAACGGCAAGAAGCACAAGGCAGCAGCAGCGAAACTGAAAGAACAAGACGTTGAGATTGAAAACCTTAAAGCTGAAAAGTTAAAAGAGCAAGAAAATCGAAACAGGAGTTTACAAGAAGCGCAGCACTTAATTGGAAAATTTGTTGAATTGCTCGCTGCAGAAATCCAAGAAACAAAAGAGGCAGTTGAGCGAAAACAGACTCTCACTTTGGAGGAATTTGAAGCAAGAGGCGTAAGCATGTTTGCAATGCAATTCACTAATTTTTAGTTTGAAGACAAGGAAGAAGACATAATTGTGCAGAATGAAAGTGATGAAGAGGAAGAAGACGAAAAGGAAGAAAAGTTTTACAATCCATTGAAATTGCCAATTGGTTGGGATGGAAAGCCGATTCCGTTTTGGTTGTACAAATTGCATGGGCTGGGTAAAGAGTTTCCATGTGAAATTTGCGGGAATTTTGTATATATGGGCAGGAAGGCATTCGAGAAGCACTTTATGGTAAAATTTAACGTTTAGTAATTAATCTTTAGGAATGGCGACACGCACATGGTATGAAATGCCTTCAAATACCTAATACGATCGAGTTTAACGAAATCACATCGATAAAAGACGCTTTAGCACGTAAGCCTTTGAAGATTATGATTGACTTTTAGTTTGGGAGAAGATAAAAGCCAGAAGAAAAGCCGAATCCGCTCAGAATGAAATGCTGGAGGAATTTGAAGATGCTTATGGGAACGTTTATAACAAGAAAACTTACGAGGACTTAAAGCGGCAAGGGATTCTTTAAATTAAAGCTGCAAAATATCCTTTCATATATTCAAAGCATGTTTTCCCCAAACTCTGATTGTGCAGTCATCAGATGCAGATGCAAACATCGTTGGGATTACAGGATTCCAGCTTACGCTATTTACGGTTCCTGTATGTCCCTGTAATGTTTCCAATAGCGTTTTGCGATCTCTATGCCAAATGTACACATTACAATCTTCGCTTCCGCTAATGATGAAACTCTGTCCTGGACCTCCGAAACAAGACCTGATAACAAAAGTACCTTGTTTCTGTCCAGTGTAAGAATGAAGTTTCCTTCTCTGTTCCAAATCCCACAAATGTATCTCTGAAGCGGCAACATTAACTAAAGCATACTTTGAGTCGTGGCTGAGAGTCAAGGACGTTATCGAATGACCTTCCTCAATATATAGTTCCGTTTTCTCGACCATGTCAAAGATTCTGATTCTTTGCTCAGTACAGACTGCTACCAAGCGTGTATCGTCCGCAGTGACCGCAAGATCTGTAACACGTAGGCCTGTCCACCTTTGAATCAAGTTTCCATCAACGTTCCACATATTAATTGCTTTATCTAAACCGCCTGTTATGAATCTCTGATTATCACTAAACCAGGCGCACGAGGTAACCGGTTCCGTATGCCTTGAAAATGTGTTCTTTAGTGTACCAGTCTACATATTAAGTAAGATAAAAAATAAACTAACGTTTGTATCCCATAGTTTAGCCTTCTTATCGTTGCTACAGGAAATGATCATTGTATCATCAGGGCTCCATGCTAGAAAAGATACAGAATCTTCGTGGCCAACAAGGTTGTGAACCATGGTCCAGCTCTTCATACAATTAGGCGGTAGTAAGACAACTCACCTCTGTGCTCCAAATGATTACTGTAGAGTCTTTCGATGCTGATGCAAGAAACTTGCCATTGTGGGAAAATAGAACAAACCAAACCTCATCTTTGTGTTCATCAAGGACAACTGTAGTTACTCGCGGAAACTCATCCCTAAAACATGACAAAGCAGCAGTTTTAACTTACTTCAAGCATACATGGTCTTGATACAATGTGATGTCCCTGTCCACTGCAGTGTGATAAATACATTCATTCTTCTGCTGTTCAACAGCTTGTTTTAATAGCGATTCAAGTCTGTGCGGTGGCAAAACCAACGAAGAGGGTACAAACTCCTGAAATTGCTCATAAACTTGGATTCTTCGCGAAGCAATCGACTGTTGATCTACTCCAGCTTTCTTTTGTAAACTTTCCATGTTGGAGCACATCATTAAACTCGATAATTCATGTAACTCAGACTGATCAATTTCCAAAAGAGCAATTTCATTCCTCAACACATGCAGAGCATCTTTCGTATTCTTTTGTTCCAACATTTCAATATACTTCTGTTTCTTGACCATATAAAGTGCACTCTTGCAATTAAGGAGCTTTTTTTAAAGATCAAGAATACCTTAATGTGGTGTTCATCTGTCAAGATCGTTTGGATTAGCTCCTCAGCTCGAGCCCAATTGCCATGCATAATACTCTCCCTTAAGTCATAAATACCTCTTGTCTCATACTGGAACCCGGACTCTTGTTCCAATGATAAAGCCGTTGTTCTAAGCAATTAGACATTATCGTCAGCGCTAAAAGAGCTCTACTTGAAACCCATGTCGAACAAGCTCTGAAGGATCAGACGCACATACTCCTCCTTACGAAAACCAGAAAATGGAAGCCTGTCATGGGCTGGTATAGTTGTAATGCTGTTGCCATCATGCATTACTTGATTCTCTTGGAGCTGCTCTGCTTGCATCTCATGTTGCTGTTTCTGCACTGCTCCCATCGTTTCTGAAACAAAGCGGGGCTTCTTGCGTATGTGAACGTTCTTGTCTATTATGTTTACTAGTTGCTCCGTGCTGGATAAATTCTTTAGAAGTGTGGCTATGGTGTGTTTTGCAATGGTAACCTCGTGGCCCCAATTCTTGTCCTGAAAAATATATCGCGAATGGTGGAAGAGGAACGTAAAGAAACGCTCAACGAAGTAAATGATAAAAAGGAGCTCCCAACACATCCTAGAACTCCTGAGGCACTTCATGACTTTGTAAATGTTATTGCTCATCGCTAATTGTCTGTTGATCAGGGACCTAAGGCTGTATACTCTGGAATCAAACGAGTTCCTTGCATGCGATCGTCTTTAATGTATGGAATTGTTGGCGGTCTGGGTGTAGGCATGATTAGATATTACTGGAGAGGTATGTTCATAGATAACCTGGATTTAATCAGTAGCGAACGTTATGGCTTCATGTAATTATGCTGTTGGCATGTTTGCAATTTCTTCCGTTTTAAGCTGGTAAGCTGTATGAAATTGATTTTAATGATTTTTATGTGAAGGCATCTTTGCACCTACCAGCATGATGATAATATCAAAAGAGCTAGAGTTTTCGTTGAAGCGGTGCGATCTAATCGAGGTGCTGCTATAAGTGACAGTAACCATACTACTTCTGCTACTCAAGACAGGTGAAATAGAATTTTTATATCGTTTCAATTGTGTTGAACTTAGTGTTTCTAGCAGATGATTTTGACGTCACGATTCGCAAGACAATCTGCTTCCAGGTATGGATTATTGGCCTTTCACAAAACTTATAACTTTTAATTAGATTGCTATCAATGCCTAATGCATCTGGCTTGTTGAGAGCCCACTATGCAAAGTCTTTGAGCACAAAAGCATCATCGACTTCTGAAGCTGCTGCTACTCAAGCCCTTAAAGCAAAGAGACCATTATCGCCTCATTTACAAATCTATGAACCACAACTCACCTGGGTTATGTCTATTGCACACAGATTTACAGGCGCTGGTTTGGCTGCTGGAGTTTACGCAGGAGGGATTTGGTACGCAGTTGCTCCATTCGCTTCGACAGCAGTTGTGTCTTCTGTTGCAGCTATTCCAGGAGTATTGCTTTTTTCTGGTAAATTCTTATTGAGTGCTTCCTATTCGTACCACTTTTGGAATGGAATCAGGCATTTGCTTTGGGATGTCAGATATGGTTTGTCGTTGAAGTCGGTCTATGCTACTGGATACGCTGTAAGTGGAGCCACTTTACTTTCTAGCTTGTGGTTAGCTTTACTTTAACGATCAATAAAATGCTGGTACGATAAGGCTGAATTGTCCAGTTCCTGAACGCTGATTTTTGTGTCGAATGAGCAGTCACTCAGCATCGCATAATGCCGTCCAGAAGTTTGAGCAGAAGGAAAGTGACATTTACATTGTCGCTACAGTCGACGGCCAAGTTCTTGGAATCAATAGGATAAATGGCGCTGTTATGTGGACATGGCCAGAATCAAATCTCGGCGTGAATATTGAGAGTAGATTCTCTGAACCAGCTGATTCAAAGACCGTTCCGTATTACCTCGTGGAACCTAATACTGATGGAAGTGTTTACGTAGCAGAAGCAGACTTGCCTATTAAGGTTCGTATCAAGTCATTGAGGTCTATTAATTTATTGGATTAGAAACTTCCGCTGTCAATTAAAAGGCTAGCTGAATACTCTCCGTACCATTCAGAGGACGGAACAGTTTACGTGGCGGAAAGATCAACAGAGATTATTCTGTTTAATCCTATTACGGGCTCAATAAGGTACAGGCTCAGTCCTGATTCTGGTTTACTTGCTGTTCATGATCCCGAAGATAAACACCTTGCTTCAATTGGTAGAATTTCCTACAGGATATCCGTGTACAATTTAGATAATCCTAATATTCCTTCTTGGAATATATCCTATACAGAACTCATATCTCCTCAATTATCTACGCAGCCAACCTCTACTGGTTGCTCATTGTCGCCTGGTATTGATGGATCTTTAGTTTGTTGGGACGAGCACGTAGGGACCATATGGATAAATATGTTTAATTCCCCGGTAGTCTCTGTTTTTACTGTCCTGGACAAAAAATCTAATGATGGTCGATATAGTCTGAGTTTGCTGAATTTGAAACCCAAAGATTACACTTCTGATAAAGACTATAGTTCGATGGTACACATAGGCTTAAGCAATCGCACACCGTATTTGTTGGCCTCCTCAAGATACCATCACGGCGACGTTAATATTGATCCGTTTATGCCGCAGTTTGACCCTCGTCGATCTGTGTTAGAGGATGATCTTCAAGCTAAATGCCCTTCTTTCTGTTACCCTGGATCAAAAATGTTTCCGGATTGCTTAAAGGGAGCTAATATCAATCTTGTGGAGGCTCCTGTTCAGATATCATTGATTCCTGCTTCAACTACTGCGAATGATATACTATCAACTACACCGCTTCTAATTGAAGCCCCACAATATTTGACTGGATTCGAAAATGCCCTTGAAGCTAATTCTAGAGGTGCATTCAGCTTTCAGACTTTCTACACTGTAATATTGACACTCATTGTTGGTTTTGGACTTTCTTTTTTATTTCTCTGGAGACTAAACAAACCTGTCGAAGTCAGTCAGTCAGATAAACCTAAAACTCGTGGTCGGCGGAAAGCAACTAATGAGAAGGAAAAAGACGATCTCCAGGTAAATACCAATGAGATTCTAGGTTATGGATCTCATGGAACCGTTGTTTTTGGTGGCACTTTTCACGGTCGGCCAGTCGCAGTTAAAAGGCTTTTAGTTGATTTTTTTGATGTCGCAGACAGAGAAGTTGACTTATTACTGAAATCAGATAGCCATCCAAACGTTGTTAGATACTTTTGCCAGAAAAGATCTCGACAATTTCTTTATATCGCACTGGAAAAATGCTTATGCTCATTGTACGATGTTATTGAGAACCCGGCGCCAAGTATTGATTTGAGAATGATTTCTGAAATGCGTACAGTAATTGACAAAAGATCCATTTGCTGTGATTTAATATCAGGAGTGGTTCATCTTCATTCTTTAAATATTGTCCATCGAGATATTAAGCCCCAGAATGTACTTATATCCGTAGTTGGGCCTAATTCTTATCGTGCTCTTATCACAGACTTTGGTTTATGCAAGAAACTAACGGATGGCCAGAATACGTTTTATTTTTCGACGGAGAGTCATGGCGGAACTACAGGCTGGAGAGCTCCAGAACTTATAAAGTTAAATGGTGCCGAAAAAGAAGAACAGAAAGAGCTGAAACTCTCTAAAGCGGTGGATATATTTTCTACTGGTTTAGTATTTTATTATACTTTGACTGGAGGCCATCATCCATTCGGTGGCTTGTACGACAGAGATAGAAACATTTTAGCAAACACATACAATTTGACTCATTTGGAAGATGAAGAGGCTGTTGATGTTGTTAAAAAGATGATTAATATCAATGCATTAGGTCGAATCGACGGCAAAAAAGTATTATCACTTCCGTTCTTCTGGAACCCATTGAAGAAGCTCACATTTTTGCAAGACTTGAGTGATAGACTAGATATTGAAGATAGAGAGGCAAGTGATTTATTGAAGAAACTAGAAAGTCTCGCACAAGTCATAATTCCCACAGGCTGGTTTGACAAAGTGGATGAGGATCTTTTTGAGAATCTTGGGAAATATCGCAAGTATAGTACTGATTCAGTACAAGATTTACTAAGAGCCATTAGAAACAAGAAAAATCATTACCAAGATCTTCCAGCTGAAGTTAAGAGTCGACTAGGTCCGTTACCGAATGGGTTTCTTCTCTACTTTACAACGCGCTTCCCGTATCTATTCATTAGTCTTTATAATTTTACTGAGGATGTAGGGCTTTCTAGTGACGCATCTCTTGCCATTTACTTCAGCTGAAAAACTCCAATAGATTGTTGAGTCTTCAAAGATTTTTGTGATCTGAAACAGCCGAAATGCCTAGAGGAGAAGGAAACGACTGGGAGAAATGTATAATCATAATTAGAGATTTAAACTGACTATTTGCAGATGCCCCCGCTGAAGATAAGCAAGAAGACAAAATTAAAGGCAATACTGTAACAAAGACTTAACTTATCCCGTAGCTTTGGATGCTGGAGACATTGCGCTGCTCAAAACTTATGTAAGTTAATGCTTTCAATCTCTTAATTCCTAAGGGTCAAGGACCATATGCCGGCGAGCTAAAGAAGATTGATAAAGAGCTGAAGGACATTCAGAAGAGAATTAATGAGAAAATGGGTAACAAAACATTCCTGTCTCTTCCTTACATGTTCAGGCATCAAAGAATCGGATACAGGTTTAGCTCCTCCTAATCTGTGGGATGTTGCTGCTGACAAAATGAGAATGTCTGAGGAACAGGCGTTACAAGTCGCTAGGTGCACAAAGATTATCGAAGCTACTGAAGGCGAGGAAGCAAAGTATTTGATCAACATAAAACAGATTGCAAAGTTTGTGGTTGCGCTAGGTGATAAAGTGGCTCCGACTGATGTTGAAGAAGGAATGAGAGTTGGGTATGGCTTTCTTTGGGCAGAAACTAAAACTGACTTGTGTAGTGTTGATCGAAACAAGTATCAAATCCAGATGCCTTTGCCTCCAAAAATTGACGCTTCTGTTACGATGATGCAAGTTGAAGAGAAGCCGGATGTTACTTATAGCGATGTTGGTGGTTGTAAAGAACAAATTGAAAAGTTGAGAGAAGTTGTCGAAATTCCTTTGCTTCAGGTATTCTTTACTTGAATGCCCCTGTTAATTATAAGCCTGAACGTTTTATTAATCTTGGTATCGATCCACCAAAAGGTGTGTTGTGTTATGGGCCTCCGGGAACTGGAAAGACTCTTTGTGCTCGTGCTGTTGCAAACAGAACTGACGCTACTTTCATTCGTGTTATTGGATCTGAACTCGTTCAGAAGTATGTTGGTGAGGGAGCCCGTATGGTTAGAGAATTATTTGAAATGGCTCGTTCGAAAAAGGCGTGTATTATCTTTTTTGACGAAGTTGATGCAATTGGCGGTGAGTTACTTTTAAGCTTTGTTCTTATCAAATGTAGGAGCTCGACACGATGATGGATCTGGTGGTGATAACGAAGTCCAAAGAACAATGTTGGAATTGATTAACCAGCTTGATGGTTTTGATCCAAGAGGAAATATTAAAGTGTTGATGGCAACCAATAGGTAATTTTGACTTCAAAGACAATTAATTTCAGACCGGATACATTGGACCCTGCTTTGCTACGTCCTGGTCGTTTAGATCGAAAGATTGAATTCGGCTTACCTGATTTGGAAGGAAGAGCCCATATTTTGAAGATTCACGCAAAGAGCATGAGTGTCGAGAGAGGAATTCGTTTTGAATTGATTGCTCGACTTTGCCCTAATGCCACAGGTTTGTCAAATAAGTGCTAAACTGATTTCTAGGTGCTGAGTTGAGAAGTGTATGCACAGAAGCTGGTATGTTTGCTATTAGATCTCGCAGAAAACTTGCGACGGAGAAGGATTTCCTAGAATCTGTCAACAAGGTTATTAAGGGTTATGCCAAGTTTAGCAGTACCCCGAAATACATGACGTAAGTTTCTCTTTAATACTTTCTAACGCATTTAAGATACAATTAATGATGATGAGATTTTTATTGCTGCGCTTTGAAGCAATCTACTTTTAAAGTGATTTACCATTTAGTAACACTTGCATTAAATTGAGTGTCACTTCATTATCAGTTTTTCTCGGGTCTTTCGAACAGAGCTTATTAAGAATCTTATTTTACGACAAAGAGTAATTGATCACATTGTGATATTGTACCCAACGTTGGAGCTTCCTTGTAGCGCCTCACAGAATCTCCGCATTCAAAATCTTATCTTCTGCTAAAACTAACTGCGCGAAATTAATGGTATTTAAGAGTAGCCGAAACGCTCGGCACAAAGAGTAGATTACAAAGAAATTCTATTCGTCAACTGCAACTTGACCTCCATCTCTTGGGATATAAGTCAGCCCTCGGCCTCTTAGAGTGTCTATCACATCTTCAGGAAGTCTTCCTATTACTTGAATCGCATAAATTCCGGTTGTGTACTTGTCAATCCTTTGCCAACGGGCAGCCCAGCTTTGGCTTGGATCCACATTAGCCACCATTCTTAAGTAAGCGTAAGACAAAATTATAAGAAATATAATACCCAGTGAAATCTGATGAAGTGCATTCTAGCACGCGATCTCCACTTCCTCTCATCTCAAGTATTTCCTCGCAATTATCACAGCCTGCGTTCCTGAACTGTTCATACGACTAACATACCGAATAAGTCTTTCAACTGGGTACTTATGGTTGTATACCTTAATCAATGAGCAAAGCATACATGCTCGCAGCCGTTTAGAATCAGCTTTTGGTAAACTTGCCATTCTGTTCACAAAATCGAAATGGCGAGGATTTGCACAGTTGCGACATGCGCTTTAAACCAATGGGCGATGGATTTCGAGGGAAATTACAGAAGAATCTTAGAGTCTATTACCATAGCTAAAGCCAAAGGAGCTTCTTACCGACTGGGGCCTGAACTTGAAGTTTGTGGATATGGTTGCAATGTAAATATCACAGAAACGAAGTTTATGCAGTAGGACCATTTTTACGAGAATGACACATTCACGCACTGTTGGGAAGTTCTAGCAAAGATCTTAGCCGATAAATCGGCGCATGGCATTTTTCTGGATATTGGGATGCCAGTTATGCTGAATGGTGTGCGATACAATTGTCGCATATTGTGTTACAATGGCGAGATTAAGTTAATTCGGCCAAAGTTATTCTTGGCCAATGATGGCAATTATCGGGAAGGAAGATGGTTCACTGCGTGGAGTCGTCTTAAACAGATTGTTGTGTTCAAACTGCCAAAGGAAATTGTTGATGTAACTGAGCAGGTACACGTTGATGTGAAAATATTGACTTTTGCTTAGAAAACTACGAATTTTGGAGATGCGATTCTTTCGTTTAATGATGTAAAGGTTGGTATTGAAGTATGCGAGGAGCTCTTTACTCCTCAAAACCCGCATATTCAGCTTGGCCTTGATGGAGTTGAAATATTCTGCAATGGAAGTGCAAGTCATTTCGAACTTCGTAAATTGAAGCGCAGAATTGATCTTATTACCCATGCTATGTCAAAGGTATTATAATGTTCTCGATTCTAAACAATTTTAGAATGGTGGTGTTTACTTGTATGCAAATCATCAAGGATGCGATGGAGAAAGAGTTTATTACGACGGCACTCCGCTTATTGTTTCTAATGATGTACTTTTGGCTCAAGGTTCACAATTCTCGCTATGCGATGTCGAAGTAATTACTGCGACGGTAAATTTGGATGAAGTGAGTTCTTACAGGGCCTCCATTATTAGTAGAAGTTCCCAGGCCGCTCTACAAGAACCGTACCCCTGTATCGATGTAGATATATATTTGTGTGATTACGAGCCTAGTATGAACTTCAAATTAACGAAGCCCTTAAAGCCACTTATTCGTGAGCCTGAACAAGAAATTTCTTTTGGTATTTCATGCTGGCTATGGGACTACTTGAGACGATCAGGAAGCATTGGATTCTTTTTACCTCTTAGTGGCGGTATAGATTCTGGATGTGTTTCGTTAATTGTTTATAACCTTTGTGAGCTCTTATCTGAGTATGTTTCCAAGAAAGGTATTATTTTTCATGGAACATTAATACTTTAGATCAACTTGTATTGAATGATTTAGAGAGGATTTTAGGTTGCCCTAAGGAGCATGTTCCATCTACTGCAAAAGATCTTTGCTCTAGATTGCTTCATACTTGCTACATGGCTACTGAAAATTCATCGTCGGATACTAGATTAAGAGCTACGAAGCTGGCCGGAGATATTGGTTCTTATCACCTACAATGTGACATTGATGGTATTGTTGGCTCCTTTTTGTCATTGGTTGAAATGATGTTCCTAAAGAAACCGAACTACATAGTGTTTGGCGGAAGCAATCGTGAAAACTTAGCCTTACAAAACTTGCAGGCTAGAAGTAGGATGGTCCTTTCATATCTTTTGGCTCAATTACTTCCATGGATTCGAGATTATAAATCCTCTGGTGGCTTGTTGGTTCTTGGTGCTGGCAATGTAGATGAGAGGTATTCTATTACGTTTTGAAACTAAGTCTAGCTTGCGTGGTTATTTCACAAAATACGATTGTTCAAGCGCTGATCTTAATCCCATCGGGTCTGTAAGCAAGATAGATATCAAGCGTTTCGTCGATTATTATGGAAGGATGCACGGATTTGCATCTTTTCAAAGGTAAGTATCGACTCTGCCGCTTTAAGTTTTTAGTTTAGTGGAAGCCCCACCGACCGCAGAATTGGAGCCTTTGACTGAATCTCATAAACAAAACGACGAAGATGACATGGGAATGACTTATGCCGAACTTTCTGTTTTTGGTAAATTGAGAAAGGTGTCAAGGTGTGGTCCTGTTTCAATGTTCCTGCACGCTGTTTCAATTTGGCCTCAAAGAAGCCTTCAAGATATAGCAAGCAAAATCAAAAGATTTTTCTTTTACTATTCCGTGAACCGCCACAAGATGACGACATTAACACCTGCGTTGCATGCAGAGGCTTACTCCCCGGACGACAACAGATTTGATCTTCGGCCATTCTTGTACAATGCGAAATGGTCATGGCAGTTTAGCAGAATTGATGAGATTTTGGCCAAATTATCCTTAAAGAAAGTTACGCAATAGATTACGAAAATTGCCGTGAAGTTTCGGCTTTGTTTGTCGTTCTTCAATCCCAGATTCTTCGATTTGTTTACTCCAGAGGGAAATGATGGATTACCAGGACAGCCCGAGCAAGCGACGAAGAGTCTCTGAAGCGGGAAATAGTATTGCGACTTTCCTTGTTCCAAAATCCGGTCCAAATTTTAATGGTTCAGAAAACCAAGCTCCGACAAGTGGGAAGAATCAACTTGAAGCCAAACTATTTGAGTTTGAAACAGTGCACCTGAGCGTATGTGTCGCGCTGAATCTTCCGGAATCGATGAAACGTGACTCTAAAACTCTTTTGGGTCCATTCGGAAGAGCCCTTCATTGCCAGAATCCCAATACGTCGGTAAGACAAGCGTTTCGAGTTATTATTAAAATGTAAAGGCGGCTGGTGTGGTGGCATGTGCAATCTGGGTAACTGTTAAGGTCACAGCATGGCAAAGTAAGCAAGAAAATGGCATCACTGTTAGTCAGATCTTGTTGTCCACAAATTCGTACATTACGGAGTTTTTGATGAATTTACTCAGTCTCTACAAAGCCAACGCATTTCAAATGCTGAGCCAAGAATATCTGGTACTGTTACAAAAAGACATGATGTATTTACAGAACGATTTTAATGCGTTATCATATGGTCATACTGCATTCAAAGAGCTGTTTCATGCATTCTTTAAGGCCGACAAACAAGCTGGAACGGTTTCCGCCGAGTACAATTATCTAATGGACATATTCCATATGACTTGGCTTTTAATGATTGTTTCTAGAGATAGTCTATTCCCTCCCAGCGCCGCGAGTAACAAGAACTTTGCTTTGATTTTGGGTTGCTGTATGCATTTTATCATACACCAAGTAACTGCTATCTCGTTGAGAGATCGAAAGGATGTAGCCCAAGTTTTGCACCTAAACTTAAGCGAAGATCAATTGAATTCACCAAACTTTTACAAGCTGATATTCTGCCAGAAGTTGAACATGAACTATGAATCGTTTGTAGTCGAAGAGCCAAAATTTTTGGCTTACTTGGAAAAGGTAAATTACAGATCTTGTTTCCTTACTCTCAGGACTTTGTTTCTACTAAGGCGTTTTTGTTTTCGACAATATCTCAATGTAGCGACGGGTTTCCATTTTTAGAGGGAGGTTTTGGTCTCAACGACAGAATGAATTATTGGAATACAAAAGAGCTCCTCAACAAAAAGTATACAGAGAATCTTCATCTCAAGTCGGGAGCATTTGATGGGAGGTATTTCTTGAGCAGAACTGCAATGAATGCGATTACACCAAAAAAGTTTGGGCTTTTGAATGGTCTGACAGTTACAAGATCTCCTGTCGCCAGAAACTTGAAACAGGACTTTGCTAAGGCTAGTTTAATGGAGGTAAATTCAATGCTTCCTCTAAACTTTAGGGAAAAATGAGAGCAACACCGTTGTCGGCCAAGAGTATGAACACAAACAGCATCGTTGAAACAGACGGTGCTGCTTTAGACAGACTTCGAAAAATTTTACAACAGCAGGTAATATTGCTTCTTTCTATTGAGTAATTATTGAAGGAACTGGGGCTTCTTCCTCATACAAAATCGTTCTTGTCAAGCTCTCCGGATCAACTGGAATCACAAGTCTGCAGTCGTATTCAACAAGCATTAGAGTATTTTTCCTCTGTGGCAATCGAATCTGAGCGATGTTACGTAGAAATGGGACTAAAAGTGTACTTAAGGTTTGATAACTCTTCTTTTAAACCTTACGAATAGGACTTTGGAGTTAATGATTATTAGTGAGCAAGCTGGTCAAGTGAAACGAGTTGATCTTCATGCTGTGATGCAAAATGGTCATTTTCACCGAAACTTGATGGCTTGTTGTATTCATCTGATATGCGATGGGTTTAAGGCCTCGAGTATTACAAGACAGACCATTGAAACGTTTTTAGTTGTTACTGCCTATCATTATTGCTTGATTATTGACATTCTTATCAAGCACGTTGGAAAATTTCTGACTTGGAGTATGATCAAAGATTTGAAGTACAGAGAAGAGAGAGTTCTAGATACATACATCTGGAAGCATGATGCGCCGATTTACATTCAATTAGAGTTGGAACAGAAAACCAGCGGTGATGCTTTCAACTTTTTGTCGTCGCCGAGTAAGTCGTTTTAAAACAAATTATTTCTAATGTTGGCAGGGAAAGCCTTGAGGCAAGTTAACAATCAACAGGGGGAATGCAATGAAAACATGACAGTATCCAATGCTATGGAAAGTTCAAACGATAAATCTGTCGCAAACAATCAAAGCTACAAAGATATGGAAGTTTTGTTTAGAAAGATATTTCGCTTGGTCAGAACTAGGATGCAATTATTAGTCAGTTCGATAGGAGCTCCAGATGAAGTATTTCAGATGGTAAATTATTATTCATATTTTAATCTTCAGGCTTGGGACATAATTTCGGAAATGCTCGTTCAAGAAGCAGAACTTCGATTATTCTACAAAAGAAATGTTGATCAAATTATAATTTGTACCATTTACAGCGCTTGCAGATATCTTTCTTTTGAAATCACAATGCATTCGCTGATACAGAACTACAATAAGCAGCCACAAGCTGACAGCACTGTAACAAACAGTGTTCGATTAGACGATGACAAGAGAGACATCATAATAGTATTTTACCATGAACTTTTTGTTACAGTGTTCAAGAGAGTCAAAAAGTATATTGAATCGGTAAGACACTATTAATTTGCTATAACATCTATTAAAGGTTGGAAAATCTTCTGAAATAAGACTATCAAATGGGCAAGGACTTTGTGCAAGCAATGAGAAGAAGCTTTCGCCTAAAAAGTTTGCAATTAATCCAGTACAAGAAGTCTGCATGACACCAAGAACTTCAAGACTTCAGAACAAAGAAGAAGAGAAACCGCTGAAACGTATACTTGAAGGTGGAAGACCAAAACATGGCGCAAACCCCAAAAGAAAGCTTACGTTCAGCTTACCAAACAAAAATTGACGTATTTTATTAAATGTTATTTAATTTACTCCTGCTTCTCGGTAAGTAATACAATATTTTCCCCCTTAAGCAAGATTCGGCCTACACGGTCAATTGTGCTCCAATAATTCCGTAAAAAATACCTAATTCCGTTCGCCGGCTAGACCCAGACGATACCTCGACCGCGTCATCCAATACCAGATTCATAAATTCATCGAAACCCTACAATAAGCCCAAAGTCCAACTGCATAAGATTACTATTATTTGACCCTCTAGTGTTGTATTCAGCTGCTCTGCTACCCAAATATTCACCCTCTTCTTCGATTGAAGTAGGCGAAATATCATATGAATTGGCTGCACCATAATCTTTTGCGCTTTTGCTCCCGACATTTTGCTTTACTCTGGAAAAGACAAATCTTGAGCTTTGCTTGATTGATTGAACGCAGATTTCCATCGACTGACGACAAATGGTTTGGCCATAAAATTTATATATTAACTTACAACTTAGGCTGGAGCTTTAGAGAACGCAAGAGATTATTTGCCCAAGCTTGCTGATGCAAAAGAATCTGAGTATGGTTACATCTTTTCCGTTGCAGGTCCAGGTAAAATCAATAAGGGTCAGCTAAGCTAAACTTGTTAAAGTTGTGATTGCCGAGAAGATGAATGGTTCTGCCATGTACGAATTGGTACGACTTATTCTTAATGAGTCTAGCTTATACTTTTAAAGGTTCGAGTTGGCCACAATGAATTGGTTGGTGAAGTCATCAGAATCGATGGTGACAAAGCCACTATTCAAGTTTATGAGGAAACATGTAACTTCAGTTAATGATATCGCTCACGCTTTAGCCGGTGTTACTGTAGGGGATCCTGTTTTGAAGACTGGAAAGCCGCTGTCTGTGGAGCTTGGTCCTGGACTTTGTGGAAATATTTACGATGGAATTCAGAGACCTTTGAAGGTATTATTCATAAAATTATCAGGTCTGACTACGGATATTAGTCGATTCAAGAAATTGCAAAGGGTATATACATTCCTCGTGGTGTCAATACGCCCGCTTTGGACAAGGATGTTGCATGGGAGTTTATGCCAAAGAATTTTAAAGTGGGAGATCACATAACTGGTGGTGATATTTATGGTTTCATTCAAGAAAACAGTTTGGTAAAGCATCATATTATGCTACCTCCAAGGGCGAGGGGAACTGTCACCTATATTGCACCTGCTGGAAATTATACTTTGAAAGATGTTGTTCTAGAAATTGAGTTTGAGGGACAAAAGACAAAATACACCATGCTTCAAGTATGGCCGGTACGTTCTCCTAGGCCTGTGTCAGAAAAGGTTGCGGCTGATTACCCTCTGTTAACTGGTCAAAGAGTTTTAGATGCCTTATTCCCGTAATTTCATTTATTTTATTTTCACTTTTAGATGTGTTCAAGGAGGAACCACTGCAATTCCTGGTGCTTTCGGTTGTGGTAAAACTGTGATTTCACAGTCTTTGTCTAAGTATTCCAACTCTGAGGTCATTATTTATGTTGGTTGCGGAGAAAGAGGAAATGAAATGGCTGAAGTTTTGATGGATTTCCCTGAGGTTCTTCAATTCAACACATTCTCATTTTTATAGTTAAAAATTAAAGTTGGAGATACAGAAGAGTCTATTATGAAGAGAACTACTCTTGTTGCCAACACTTCAAATATGCCCGTAGCTGCTAGAGAAGCATCGATTTACACCGGAATTACCTTGTCTGAATATTTCAGAGATCAGGGACAAAACGTTGCCATGATGGCTGATTCTACTTCTAGATGGGCTGAAGCTTTACGTGAAATTTCAGGTCGTCTCGCTGAAATGCCTGCTGGTAAGCTCCAACTAGTTTGATCACTTATTTTTTAGATAGTGGTTATCCTGCATATCTAGGAGCTAGGTTGGCATCATTCTACGAAAGAGCCGGAAAGGTTGTTTGTTTGGGAAATCCCAAAAGAAACGGAAGTGTATCGATCGTTGGTGCTGTTTCTCCTCCTGGTGGGTTCTTTTGTTTGTGAAACTAAACTTCTAGGTGGTGACTTCTCTGATCCTGTGACATCTGCTACTTTGGGTATCGTGCAGGTCTTTTGGGGTTTGGATAAAAAGCTGGCACAAAGAAAGCATTTCCCATCCGTCAATTGGTCCCTCAGTTACTCAAAATACATGAAAGCCTTGGAACCATTCTATGAATCTTTTGATGCTGATTTCATTGGATTAAGAACCAAAGTCAAGGAAATTTTGCAGAAAGAAGAGGATTTGTCTGAAATTGTTCAATTGGTCGGTAAAAGTGCTCTCGCCGAAACCGACAAGATTACACTTGACATTGCTAAACTGATCAAAGATGACTTTTTGCAACAGAATGGATACTCCAACTATGACAGATTTTGTCCGTTCTACAAAACTGTTGGAATGATGCGCAACATGGTAGCATTCTACGAACAGGCTACCCATGCTGTCGAAGTTACCTCTAATCAAATATCTTGGCATAAAATAAGAGAATCGCTTGGTGATTTATGGTACAAACTGAGTTCCATGAAGTTTGAGGTAAATTCTTTTAGGGGCATTAATAACATATAGGACCCTGCTGATGGAGAGGATGTAATTAAGGAGAGATATGCTAAGCTCAACAGAGAAATTGAAGAACGTTTTAGATCATTGTTGGAGCAATAAACGCAATTAAGGGTATCTCGCCTTTTGATATTTGATTTCCCTTTTTCTCATCTGCAACCAAAATGTCGAAATCATTTAGTGAACTTGGACTTTGCAAAGAGCTTTGCGATGCGTGTGATACTCTTGGATATAAAGAGCCCACTGAAATTCAATTAGAGTCAATTCCTCACGCTCTGGAGGGCCGTGATATTATTGGGCTCGCGAATACTGGCTCTGGAAAAACCGCCGCTTTCGCATTACCTTCACTGCAACACATCCTCAATAATCCTTCAGGTCTTGCTTGCTGCGTACTGACTCCGACCAGGTATTTGCTGTCGTTCTAACGCGCTAATTTTAAGAGAGCTTGCCTTTCAAATCGCGGAAAGTTTTGAAAGTCTTGGAACGAATATTGGTGCGAGATGTGCCGTTATAGTCGGAGGTGTAGACATGGTTGACCAGGCTATCGCGTTATCAAAGAAGCCTCACGTTATTGTCGCAACGCCTGGTCGTCTGGTGGATCATTTGAAGCATACTAAAGGATTCAATCTCAAAGGATTGAAGATATTGATAATGGACGAAGCTGACAGGATATTGAATTTGGACTTCGGAAAAGAACTGGACATCATTTTGAAGGTTATTCCGGAGAAGAGACAGACTCTATTATTCTCAGCGACTATGACGGACAAAGTTGAAAAGTTACAGAAGGCGTCTTTGAGAAATCCTGTTAAAGTTCATGTCTCCACCAAGTATTCTACTGTGGACAAGCTTATCCAGAATTATATTTTTCTCCCTCTTAGCTATAAGGAATGTTACTTGGCTTACTTGATGAATGAAATCGCTGGGAATTCTTGCATAGTTTTTACCGCGACGTGTAGCGCAACACAAAGACTTACTTTGATGTTGAGAGAACTTGGATTTCCTGCGGTTGCATTGCATGGTCAGATGCCTCAACCCAAGCGTTTGGGAGCATTGGCAAAATTCAGTTCCGGCAGTAGGTCCATATTGTTGGCCACAGACGTAGCGAGTCGCGGACTTGATCTTCCTTGCGTCGATTACGTTATAAACTATGACCTGCCAACAAGCTCTAAAACTTATGTTCATCGTGTAGGAAGAACTGCGAGGGCTGGAAGATCAGGAAAATCTGTTACTTTTGTATCACAGTATGATGTTGAGATGTTTCAAAGGCTGGAAAATTTACTTGGTAAAAAGATGGAGGCCTTCCCAGTTGAAAAACAAAAGGCTTTGGCATTACTAGATAGAGTCTCTGAAGCAAACAGAATCGCCAATATGGTAACCTTTATTAGAATTTTAACTCATCCTTAGGAAATGGAGGAACATAAGGATAAGAAAACTAGGAAATCAAAACGCTGATTTAGCTCGTTGTTGGAATTTTTTAAACTTAGAGTCCATCTAAAAGTTAAAGGACGAATATAAATGATGCATTACCTTTTCCTTGCTCTCCGTGTACACTACTTTAGGTTGGGGCGCTATTGTGTACGTGGTCCTATTTGCTTGTGGTATCCTGGCGTGCTGGGAGACATATCCTAGATCACCAGCCCGCATACTGCCATCTTGGCTTTCTCTGGGCTCGTAGTTATCCACGGTTCTAGCAGCTTGAGGTCGACTCCTGGCAACACTTTGTATCAATGGCTGACTCCATGCATTTATCAAATCCGCAGCTTTCCTTCGAATGTCTGGTGTCTCTTTTTCAAACTTGGAGTAAAACATGACAACACGACCGAGTCTGCTGTTCCTTAAGTTCTCCGTCGTAATTGGCATTTTCGGCATAACCTCAAAGAAATACTGTCTGATGTTCAAAGATGGAAGAGAGCCATCGGGTAAAGGCTCAAGCCACAACTTCATTGCTTCGAGGATATCATTTTCGATCAGTTGCTCATGCAGGAAAGACTTGTTTAAGAAGTCCGTAACCTTGCGAAGTAATCGAAGCTTCGCTATCGCAGGCTTTTTCTGTGAATTTGAGTTAGCGTCTTCAATAGCTGCATCTTTCATCTCATTGACTAATGCAATCATTCCCTCGTCTGCGGCCATCTCGTCGTATTCATTCCTGCTTCTCTTATTCTTCAAGGATTTCACAACGCTATCAAACTCTTGCAATTGAGGGTTCTCCGACTCAGCACCAGGTGTTTCTCCCTCTGAGTCTTCCTCTTTCTGTCTGCGTTTCCTCTTCTTTTTCTTTTGCTTTTCGTTTTCGTATGCGCCTTCATCTTCTACTTTCCGCCTACGTGAAACTTTTGCGGGCTTGCTTTTGCTCACGGTAGCCTGCCTCTCTTCATTTCTACTTGGCTCCTCAACATCGGATATATCGGAGTCATCACCGAAAATCTCAAGCTCTAAATCTTGGACTTGTGCTGCTGACATGTTTAGCAAACTCTTTTTCGAGATGAAGAGAATCAGGTTTCTGCTACTAGTTATATTGAAAACAGTTTGCTGCGAATTACAAAGGTCCACCGAAGTATTTGAGGATTTTTATTCCAGGCCTAAGTATGGTATCAGTTTGGAAACTGGGGTGATATCAGATAGTCTTGTTGAGACATACATAAACGACAACTCAACCAAAGATGCATTAAAACTGGTTTCTCCAGACCATGACGCTCTACTCTGTTTCATTCCAAGGGTGCAGACGGTGAATGTCACTGGTAGCGAGCCTGTTGAAATCGACGCTGAAACCAAAATTTCGATGGCATTGGAGAATTTAGCACCTCTTAAATCCAGCTGTATTGTCGCTAACACGGGCTGGTGGACGTATGAAATCTGTCATTTGAGCCACGTTCGTCAGTTTCATCAGGAGGGCGGTTTGCTTTCCGCTCCAGAAACTACAACAGAGTTCTTTTTGGGAAGATTCGATTCTACATATCGCTCCAAAGCAAAAATTGTGGAGGGCACAAGAACAATTAAAGGAGATTCTCTTAGTATCACTATTGATAGTGGAACTAAATGCGATGTCACTGGTACTCCAAGAGAAGTTGAGATTCAGTATTTCTGCTCACCGAATTCCACACCAGACAGACTAGCATCCATCAGGGAAGTCTCTATGTGCACTTATCAGGCTATCATACACACTTCGCGCCTCTGCAGTATCCCTGGATTCTTCAAGAAAGATTTGGGAGAGAAGGAACCAATTGATTGTTACAAAGTTCTTACAGACGAAGACTATGATGAACACATGAAAAAGAAAGCCACAGAGACCAAGAAAGAATCAAAGAAGATAACAGAGAAGTCATCCAATAATCAGAAAGAGGCTTCGAAAACCACATTAAAAGATCTTGAGGCAATGATTAAGGATTTGCTTCTTCAACAAGGTACCACTGGACAAGAAATTCGCCTAAGTGCAGAAGACGGTCAACAGATTCCTTTCAAAATTCTTTATGCTACTGAGGAGACCAATGCCAAGGGGACCAAGAGTGATAAGAAACGAAAGAAGGTCAAGCGTTCAAACACGAGAGCTGAGCTTTGATTTGCTGATATGCAGGCTAATAAATATTGGTTTCTTGCCAGAGCAATCTAGGAATCCTGGTTAAAAATTTTCTTCTGGTTTCATGTTGTATTCGTATAGCGGGTTGTTTCAAGGAGAAATGGATCATCTAACCAACGACAAACAATGCGATCAAATTTCTCAAAATACACTCTTTGAACAACCTCAAACAGCAGCAGAAGCAATTTATTGCGCTTTTCTAGCAAAATGATCAACGAAAAAACTCGTAAGTCGTAGTCGCACGATCACAATGCGTCACAATACACAGAAGCATCCTAACATAAGTTAAAACTATAACTTACATTAAGACTACTGCTGACCACGACTTTCCCAGGACATCATTGGCTGCCTCTACCTAGTTTCTGCGTCGAGATCACATTGAGGCATTTGATGGTGTTGAAACACCAGATTAGTTTCCCCTACGGAACGCCGGGGGCTTTCTACCACCATTGGCATTCATTTATTTTCCCTCTGTCTTATGAGGTTCTTCAAGTGCTCCACTCCTGCTTTTGCTTCAATACAACGTTTAGGCCTTGTTAAAATGTTCTGAAATTCTACAGGTATTGTAAAGGGAGATGGTTTCTCGCCTGCCAAGATTTGTCTCTCCAGTTCTGTGACATCCTGCGCTGAACCTTCAAGAGCGCGAATAACAGAGGAGACAAACTTAATGGGATGTGCAGTAGCAAGACACACCGTTATAACTGAGTCCTGTGTTTGAATTTGCTTTGCAGCGTGAATTCCACATGCAGTATGCGGATCAATAATGTCATGAAAGTCTTTCTTTTTGGAGAACTCTTTGATAACACGAAGTATATCCTCATCTGAGGCTCTGGATGACTTGAAATACGACCTGATGATGGTGTGTAAATCTGCCTTGTTACGATATTCATCAGGTAAATCTGAAACATCAAATCTGCCATTCTTTTGTAAAGCGACCATCCACCTGGAAACTATTACCGAAGCTGCAGTTCTATCTTCAGAAAAGATTTCATTTAATGAATGCCAAAGAAAGCGTTCGAAATTCGAGCTTATTTGTATATCCATAGCAGGACTGAAAGTTGCTATTGCCTCTGTCTTTGCATACACTCCCGTCTCGAAAAATCTGTGCAAGATATCATTTTCATTGGTTGCAACCAATAATTGATCAATTGGTAATCCCAGCTTCTTGGCATAGAATCCCGCTAAAACATCGCCAAAGTTTCCTGTTGGAACAGAGAATCTGACTTTGGAACCTTCAGGAAAGCGGAAGAAAGCGTAAAAGTAATACGCCATTTGCGCTAATATTCTTGCCCAATTAATAGAGTTCACAGCTCCAAGAGAATAGTGTTTACGAAACTCTTCATCACGAAATAAGTCTTTTACCATGTTCTGGCAGTCGTCAAAAGTTCCACTTATAGCAACATTATGAACGTTTGAATCCAAGACACTAGTCATCTGCGCTTCTTGCACAACGGAAATTCTATCTTTAGGGTGTAATATGTAAACGTCAATATTAGGCTTTCCTCTTAAACCATAAATTGCTGCGCCGCCGGTATCACCAGAGGTTGCACCCACAACTGTTAAACGCCTAGACTTCTGCTCCGTTTCTTCGCTACCCCTCAAGAAGAACTCAAATACGTTACCCAAGAACTGTAAGGCGACATCCTTGAATGCAAAGGTTGGACCATGGAACAATTCAAGCAAGTAGAGGTTGTCTTCCTTATCGCCAAGAGGTTTAACTGGAGTCACTTCATCGTTTCTAAATGTAGCAAAGGATTTGTAAACCAAATCTTTTAGGGCTTCCGAGGGTATATCATTTCCAATGAACTTTGGGAACAGTTCCAAGCAAATTTCCTGAAAGCTGAGATTGCGCCATTTGGCCAAGTCTGCATTGGTGAGTAGCGGAAGCTTCTCTGGCACAAAGAGACCTCCATCAGGGGCCAAACCAGCGAATACAACTTCTTTAAACGATAGCTTTGCGGGTTCTTTATTACAATCTCTTGTCGAACGATAGCTCATCTGGTTTTCGCTTCAAAGATTCACGATCTAGACAACACTGTGAAGTTTCCGTCCTCTGCGTGAATGAAAAACTCATCATTGCTGTTCTTAACACGGAATTCCACAAGCTTTAAGTTATGTTCAGTGCAGAAAGGAAGAATATTTGCTACGACGGGATCCTCTGCAACATGCAACATCTCTCCGCTTTGAAAATCCTTCTTGCAGAACCATTCAAACATCGCTGTCCCTGATACAAACATATTTTCAAACTCTTGGGAAATAGAGCGCAAAGTTTCAACTTCTGTAATTCTCTGAATAAACTTATGAATATCTTGTCGGGCTTCGTCAACATGCCATGAAACCATTCCCTCTAAAACTTTCAAGTTCTTCTGCGAAACTTCCCACGCCGATAAGGAAGCAATAGGAGCAAGCTCCCGAATAAGATCATCGATAGTGATGTTTTCGAGCCAATGGATCGCCTTTTCTGCCTCTTGAAAAGGACTAAATAATGGTTTCTGATCTTTAGCAGGAATAGGTTTAGCATCATTCCATAAACTATGCCATATACTGTCTTTGCCTGACATTCTATCAGAAAGACAAGGCAGACCATTTTCTAACTTTATGTCTCGAGGTGAATGCCATGATATAAAATCTTCCAAACAACAACCAGGGTTAGCAGCTTTAAAACTTTCCATATCAGATAACAATCCGGCACTTTGCATCTTTGTTCTTATCGCTCTAGCTTCATCAGTGGATCCCAAGTTCTCAAGCACACTTTGTGTTTCTTGCAACATGTCTTCAGTGTTAAATCCTTGATGTTGAGTAACCGGTATGTACAAATCTTCTTTCGAACTGAAAGATTTATGGCCTAATAATTGAAGTCTACCATTTTCGAGACGCTCCTCTTGTACATCAAAAAAATCATCGTGATCATCATCGTCTTCCTGCTCTGAAGAGTTTGTGTCTAGTTGTTGCCCATCAAACAATGGACCCAGTCTAATCAATAATATGCAATAATTTATCATCTCTAGCTTTTGATGCAGTATTGAATAAGATAGATTCACTTGTGCCTTAGACAGTTCTTCATAATTATTTATCACGCTGTCCAACACAAACGGAATCAGTCTTTTCTGCTCCCAGTGTAGCCTAATCTGATCAATAAACTCCGGCCAGCAAAAAGATAGGAATGAAAACGCATTTGGAATATGATGCTGCTGCAGCCCCTCGCCTCTAAAAACTGTTAACAAAGATGAACAAAATTTTAAAAGCAAGGAATCAAAAGGTACAATAAGACCCGCTGTACCAGACGATGCGTTTTTCACACCAACTCCAAAACAATCACGAATACAAATATTAACATCATTTTGATCAACGATCGTTGTACCCAAGTCTTTGTGGTTGATGAATCGGTTCAATGCAGAGGATACTAATAGAGAATCAATTATAGGACTCTCTACATCAAACTGAATTTTAAAATTTGAATACTTCAGGTCTTTCATCAAATCATCAGAATGTTGCATGAAGTCACTCGTTGCTTGAACTATGACCTTGCGCAAAACGTTTACCTTTGAACCAAAATCTTTGTGTAAACCTGAAGATAACGAACCTGTGCCCTTCCAGTAAATGCTTTTAACAGCCACGAGAGCTTTGTCCCTATATAAAGACTTTGAAACAAAAAATTCTAAACATTCTTTTGGTTTCACCAGAGGTAAAGGAATGGTTGGCATGTGACAAGATTCAAAATGTATACTTCTTCGTTCATCAGCATAAATGCCTTTCCAAATATTCCTCCAGTTAGAGAATACAGGGAAAAAGCAAGGATATCTGGCTTGGCTGGAAAGCATAGCAAGTGTAACAGCAGATAAGATCGTTCTCAATTCGAAGACATCTTCAAAAACAACATCTTTCCCTTGCTGTATCATATTGGAGCCAACATTTTTAACTTTTTCAATAATGTTGTTAGCCGAGGCCTTGTGTCGTTTAATTGGATACATGAACATTGCTTGTGTTTCGCCAGACATCCTTAAAATATTGTACCAGTTCCTGTGAGCCAGCTCATTCTGTGAAGCATTAAATAAATCATCTCCCTGAGCACGTTGGTGCCTGTAATAGACTAATTCGAAGCTATCATCCATGTAATCAATTGCGTACTTGCCGTAAAACTCCTGGTTATCGCCGGCATCTTTCAACTGCTCACTTATCTTTTGTAATATCTTTTCCAGCTCAGATATCAATACTTCATATGTTGAAGCAAGTGAAAAATCAACGATGTCTATAGGTTCTTCGATATCCATCACAGCTTTTCCTTCTCAAAATGATTCCAAAGATTGTCGGAATTAGCGGATGCTCTTGTTCCGGGAAGAGCACAATCGTGAGAATGCTGAGAGATCACATCACTTCAACACGACAGGAACGTGTAAAAATTATTTGCATGGACAACTACTATCATCCACCAGAGAAAATCCCTATGAACCAGGATCATAATGTTCCCGATTGGGACACCGTAAAAGCTTTTGATGTGGAAAAGGTTCTTCAAGATATTAACACGATATTTAATGAAAATGACCTCTCTTTGCTCATAATTGAAGGAATTCTGTTGTTCGACTTTGGCGAGCACTTTTCGAGTATGTTACACGTCAAAGTGTTTCTGGACATTGACATGGAAACGCTCATCAAAAGAAGATCACAACGGATATACCCGGACGAATACAAGGATCCTCCAAACTACGTTCAAAATATCGTTTACAGTTCTCACTTGAAGTCTAAAGAGAATCTTCCTCCTGACGTCTTGATTCTAGACTCAGTTCAAACAGATTGTCTCACGAATAGCCAGAAAATACTGGAGCACTTATTCTCCTAATAAATATTTCTCTATTAACCACACTGACAACCAGCATTATCTTTGCTCTCGCTCTCCGTTAGTGAAATATCATTAGCGGACCGCAGCTTATCGTCACGTAATGGCGAAGTTTCCACAAATACAGAAGCATTATGCAGTCTCCGAGCGATATCAGTGAATACCTCCGTTATATTAAGTCCTGTTTTGGCGCTGGTTAAATAGAATAAACACGATTCCTGTTCTACGAAATCTTTGACCTCTTGGTTGTCGAAGTCTGGCATCATATCTGCTTTGTTTCCCACCAAGACTATGGTCACTTCCGAATTGGCCTGTTTCTTAAGCTCCTGAACCCAGAATTTTGCTTTATGGAAAGTGTTCATGTCTGTAATATCAAACACTACAAGAGCAGATTGCGCGTTCCTGTAATACATTGGAGCCAAAGCTGCGAACCGTTCCTGGCTAAAAGATGTAAGAGGTTAAGGACATTCACTTACCCAGCTGTATCCCATATTTCGAACTTGACAATCTTGCTAGGATCCTCTGGTACTCGGCATTTTTGTGTAAGAAACGCGGCACCTGTAAAGATAAACTACAGGACAACTGATATCAGATACCTATCGTTGGTTCGCTATTCTCTTTGAATTCTCCACGAACATATCTGACCACTATAGAAGATTTCCCTACGGAAGCTTCACCCAACAATACAATTTTTGACTTCATCAAAATCAGGAGAAAAATGTTCGAACAATTTTATTAGGACTCGGCAGCCATTACTGCGTCACCATTGGAAGCCTTACCACCCCTTCCGGTATTGTTTCCTCTGCGTCCTCTGTAGCCACCTCTTCCTCTTCCTCGGTGATTACCACGACCTCTGCGGTTGAAATTGCCAGCTGCGCCAAATGTTTCAATGTTATGCTTCTTCTCTTCCTGAATGCGCTGACGGAAATCAGTGTTACCTGTAGATGCGGCCTTCTCTGTGGCTTCGCATGAAATGTTGTCAAAGAAAGATGATTTCTTGTCGTAGAATTTAACTTCCAACTTCTCTACCAAACCGCTAATCTGATCAACTTCTTTTGCTAACTCTTCCTTATTAAGTTTTCGATTTTCATTTTCAAAGTCGAAATCTGTCGCAGGAACTTCAATTTTCTTAGATACTTGCTGCGATGGAGTTTTTCTTTGGCCTCTATTACTCTTGGAAGCGCCACGTTCAGCTTCTGTGCCGTAACCAATTCCTGCCCTGTTTTCATTCTGCTGTTGCTGTGGCTGCTTCTTAACCTTCTGACCTACGGCTTTGTCTGCTTGCTTAGACGGTTCACGCCTTTCTTTCTTTACTTCCGAGGAGGAAATAATTGCAGGATCTTGCTGTTCCGGAGCTTTAGGCTTTGGCTGTTCAGTCTGTAAATTTGTGACTTGCAAATCTTTAATGTCGCTACCACGGAACACAATGTACTCAAACACTTTGTCTGAAGGAGGCACTTCGTTTTCTCCTCTTCTGCCCTCTGTCCCAAAAGAGCGGACTCCCTGCAAAGTGACGGTAGAATCCTTCTGGTTAATTTCTACCAGTTGGCCCTCGTAACGAATTTCTGCTTTTGATATCAGCGTAATTGTGCTTCCAATGTAAGGCGCTGCCATTTTAAAATTGCAAAGCTGTTGAGGCTGTTGTCGAAGAAAAAAAACTTGTTGCGTCGGCTATTCCGCAACATGTCGATTCTTTCGTGGTTTGGTTTAGGAGGCTCAAAGCCTGTGCTGGACAAAAGTGAATTCCGCCCTTTTAAATTAGTAGAGAAGGAGCAGCTTAGCCACAACACGGCAAAGTATAGGTTTGCTTTGCCATCGGAAACTGATGAACTGAACTTGCCGATCGGGCAGCACATTTCTGTTAGGACAACTCTTCCTGACGGAAAGGAAGTTATGCGTAGCTACACGCCAACAAGTTTGCCATCTGAGAAAGGGCATTTTGATTTGGTCATAAAGACTTATCCCGATGGTGTGCTCTCAAAGATGTTTGCTAATCTTGCGATCGGTGATACGATTGAAGTTCGTGGCCCAAAAGGGAATTTCACGTACACAAAGAATATGTGCAAGTCTTTTGGAATGATTGCCGGTGGAACAGGTAAACTAAAGCGCTATTGATTCTGATTTTAAGGAATTACTCCAATGTTTCAGGTTGTTAAGTATATTTTGGCTGATCCTTCTGATACTACTGAGATATCTTTGATCTTTGCCAATGTTACCGCTGATGATATTCTCCTAAAGGCAGAGTTGGATGAATTGGCTGCTAAACATCCTCAGTTCAAAGTTTACTACGTTCTGAATAATCCTCCTGAAGGTTGGACTGGCGGTGTAGGTTTCGTTAGCAAGGACATGATCAAAGAGAAGCTTCCAGCTCCGGGCGCGGACATGAAACTTTTACTTTGTGGGCCTCCGCCAATGATTAAAGCGATGGTCCAGCATACAGAGGAATTGGGATTTGAAAAGCCAAACACAATCTCAAAACTGCCTGACCAAGTCTTCAAATTCTAATACAGAAAGAATTAACTTAAATTACACGTCTATTTTTCCTTTTGAGAATTGTGCACAGTAAACCTTGTGTGTTTTCCAGTCATCAACTTGGCATTCCCTGGAGCAATATTGAACCGATTTGCATTTAGAGCACACTTTTAAAGACTTTGCGTTCTTAAAACAATTCTTGCATAGGCTTCCGCATTTCACACATGAGCACGCAAACTGCAGCTCACATAATAATTTTGAGAATCGATTTTTATCATCGAGAGCTCGCAGTGCCCTGTCGCTGATGTAAGAAATGGTAAGTTCTTCACCAGCCGCAATATCCCTATTGGCCACACATGTTATTATTCCAATTGTGCTATTGCTTATTTCCCAAGAAACGTTTGCGTCACAACTGTGGTTAAACATGGCACCAATACAGAATATAGCTCTTCCAATATCGTTCCCATCTTCATCTGATACAGCGTGTTGATTACATATAACAGCTCTGCATGCATTAGAAACATATTCATAATTGAATTCAGTAAATAATGTTGATATTACTTTTGCAATTTGGCTGATGTCGCCCTCAAGATCTTGATTTACAGCCAAATGATCCCACGCCAATACACGAATAGCTTCATGTTCAAAAGCCAAGATATCTTCATCTAAGAAATTGTACCTGCGCATTCCATAGTTAAGGAACAGCCTGAAGAACATCGTGTACAGAGACAATTCACATTTCCCATGTAGCGTCACACCAGAATTCTTGAAAAAGTTGAACATATCAACGAGATAATTATTCGCAGAACAGTCTTCACAGAGATATCCAGATCGCTCCTTCTTCGATACCAATTTTGCTGAACAAATATTGCAGTATGAGCGTTTGTATTCATCGCTTAGAGCCAATGCGAGAGGGCACTCCTTCAAAACACATTCGCCTTTGATTATATCACGAGAAGCAACCAAATGCACGCCCATAGAATCTGAATACGTCACTTTTAGAGGATAATCTAAAACATCGAAAGACGGCTCCGCGCCTTCACGCAAATTGCGGCGATCCATCTTCTCTTCTTCTCTTCTGAAAGAAAAAGGCTGAAAACATTCACCTAAAATGGACTCTTTCGAAATAAGGCTACAATTCTATGACATCCTCCAGAAGCTCAAGCTGCAAGACAACTCCATCCACCGGGCATGCACTTTTGCGCTAGAGAATCGAGGGTCTTCAGAAGCAATTTACAATTGTTGGCTGGAAGTGATAACTAACGCAAAGACTACACAGAGGCTTGTACTATTTTATCTTATTGATGCCATATGCTTAGCCAGCACTAAGGCAAAAACTAATGAATATAAGGATCTTGTTCTCCGTGACCTTCGGAGCATTCTCGACAAGGTCACTTCTTGTCCCGGCGGCAGCATAAACATTCCCAACGTCCTCAAAGTGCTCAAGAGTTGGCAAGACAAGCATATATTTGAAAATAAAGTTGCTATCGCTGATGAAGAGAAACGACTTTCCTCTATTGAGGTCAAAGTAGACTCAGACCTGTCCAGGAACGACATTATGCGACGAATAGAGGAGGATCGAGAGAGGCACAAAAAAGACAAGGAGGAACTTTGGCTTCGGTTACGGAAGAATGGCTCGCGATCGGAATTTGAGTACGTGTGGGACAGGGTAAAATAATAGTCACAATAAAGCATTTAAGCAAAGACAGAATCTCTTTCTGGTATTCAAGCGCAACCAATGCGCTTCTTACAGAATTATTTCCATCTTTGCTTTTTCTCTCATTTTGTAAATGATGGCTGATACATTTGGGAAATTGTTCAATGATATCGTCAGCAGAGAAGATGCAGCTACACGATTTGACGACATCGAGAAGAAAATAGATGACGAGAAACTCACATACAAAGCAAAGAAGATTCTGGGTGCGGAGAAAAGAGCTAAATTGAACCAAGATCATGTCTCTATTGAATCGTTCTCGCTAAACTTTGAAAAACAGTTACGGAAAGTCGCTACAAGAGGAGGTAAATGACACAATTCTTCGTCTAACGCGCGTAGTGGTCAAGTTTTTGAATGCAGCAAAGAACAGTCAAAAGACCAAAACATCTAAAACAGATAACGCGAAAGCTTTCATGGACTACATAAAGAGTGCCACGCCAAAGAGTACGCAGAAACCTAAAGAAAAGCAAGAGGACTCTGTGGCACAGACTACTAATTCATCGCCTGCATCCGTTGGGGTTGCTAAGAAGGACTCATTTATTATAGAAAGTGCTTTGGAGAATTGGGATCAGGAGTCATAAAGTCTAGCCGCTTGCTTTAGGCGGTCATCTTTCATAAACTTTCCGTTCATTCTTGGATCGTCTGCTTCCACTCCCACTGCCAACTCAGGCATTTTTGCGTCTACGACGTATTTGTTGTCGCAATGCGGGCAATATTCGTCAGATTCATCGTAGTCGTTCATGTTCTTCCTGAACACTTTCTTGCACTTCTTACATGCAAACACCATCTCCATCGTTTTAATTAATTCATGACTCTCTAATTCTTCGTGACACTCCGGACAGTCGTACCATTTCTTACAGCACGGAGTTCTTATGGAAACTTGGGCGTTTAGAATATGCTTGCACATTCAACTTGATTTGCAAAAATACTGTAACTTTGACTCGACAATGTTCTCGCTAAATGGGAAGAACACTAAAACAAAGAAGAAAATCGCAGAAGAGAAAAAGCTTAAGCCGGGAGCCTTTGGGCATGAGGAGGAAGCGCACATTTCGATCTCTTCAAAGTCAGGGAGAAAACAGTTGATCACAAGCTTAGACTCTGCAACAATGGCGCAGACCTCTCAAGAAATAATAACGGAAAAGAAGCTAATAATACCGGTGATACCTTCGACGAAATCTGGTTCCGATTTAAATGGTTTAACTGCGGAACAGGCAGAAGAACTGAAGGCTTTGGAATTAAAAAGCTTGCAAGAAACTTCATACGGTTTGAATACGGTTAAACCTGAGTCTTCCATAACGAAAACTGAGAAGCTTAACGGTAGAAAAGCTTTAAGTCGAGGGAAACGTGATATTAAGTCGATGTTGAATGATTTGCCAGATGAAGCCGAGGAAGATTATGATGTCGTTCCGATAGAAGAGTTTGGCATGGGAGCGCTGCGTGGAATGGGATATGACGACACCAAAGAAGCTTCTGAAGGTAATGCATCTTCACAGAAACTTGGCTTCGAACGGCGACCGGAAAGACTTGGATTAGGCGCAACGTTGCCTGACCTGCCGGAACTTCACACGACGAATAAGAAGCGGCGGAATTAAGAATTTAGTCTTTATTAAATAGATTCGTCTTTTGTCTTTACAACTTTAAGAGAATTGTAATGTTCACCCAAACCATATTGATGTCGATGATACGATAATCTCAAAGGTTTTCCTTCATGCTCTTCGCCTATGACCAGAGGTTTAGTTCCTGCTTGATATATAATGATTTTGCGTTTGAGTGCCTGAGATAACGCCTGTATTTCAACATTGCCAGCCCATTCCCCTGTCTCAGCAATCTTCTTGCAATACTCGTTGAATTCCGCCTCCGACATCGTATCACCATTAGCGCCACTTAAAAACGGCATGAAATCATCTGGATGGTCTTTTAAATAATCTGAAACAATCTTTCTGTAATGCTTGTATGTATTGTTCTGAATATCAGAATTATTAGCTTCAAGTCGAAGTTGATCCACAATTGCATTGTAAAAGCAATTCCCATCCGCCGGTATCTCTTTCAGGGCCAGACCCTCTGTGGAAAATATCGCATCGAATTGTTCCTTTTCTAATTTTCCATAATCAACAGCATTCAAAGCTTCGTTTCGTGCTTCTTCAATCTCTTTCTCCATTGCAGCTTTCTTCTTGAGCTTTCGCTGCTGTTGACGATTCGGTTTCTTTGCACGCTCCTCTACGCTAATCTCAGCGGTACTTTGTGGTGCATCATTCTGAGGCTCATCGGTATCATCAGGCGTCGCTTTTTCGGTTCTGGGCTCGTGCTTTTCCATTTGAAGTTGAGCTAAGGCCTCCTCCAGCTTTGCCACTTCCTCAGCGACTTCTTTCTTCTTCTTCTTATCTCCCTTTGGTACGGATTTCTTAAGCTGTTGTATCTTGGCGCGTATTTCCTTTTGTTTCGAAGTTTTGGATTCACCGTTGTCTTCCATTATTGTTCACAAAAATGTTGCATTCGAGGCAGCTGCAGCACATTTCCATAAGCGACAAATTTAACAGCGGAAAGTTTGACTACGGGAAACAATTCTCTGGATTGTATTGGTTAAGACTCGAAAGCTTGAGACCTGCGCTATGCTCAAAACTTCCGGCAAATGTGCAATACGTTGACAAGCTCTTTGAGATCCAGCCGGAAAATCGCTGCGTTATTATTGGAACTCTTTACATGGAAATGAAACTTAAGCCAAATGTATTGGAAGACATTGAGAACGATGTATGTTTCGCTTTATGCGCTTGGTTGTGTAAATGTTTAGAAATCGATCTTTAATCCAGCGGTACCGGATAAATATCGCAGCGAAGACGATACTTACCATTTGGAAGATCATTCTGGACGAATTCAGTTGGCCGGTGACGTTTTGAAGAACTCATTCCTCGTTACGGGTATGATCATTGCCGTAGTTGGTAAAGAAGTTTCTGGAGGGTCTTTTGAAGTTGAAGAGGTCATTTTACCTGGTGTCGCTGAAGTGCGAAATCCGGCACCTGATTTAATGGAAGACTCTTATGTATTGTTTGTTTCCGGGTTAAATCTTGGCAAGCATGATGAGGCAAGTACAGAAACTTTGCTGGATTTCATCGAGGGAAACATCGGAGTAAGTCTACCTTTTACTTTTGCTCAATGTGTAGGATGTTGAGCTCTCGTCAAAAATTGCTGGTGTTGTTATAGCAGGCGACTCTTTTGGTTCCTCAGACTTGACTGTTGACTTGGCGAAAGTTTCAGCCTTTTTTGAGCGCATTTCATGCAATGTTAATGTTTATGTTCTTCCTGGAGCTAACGATCCTGTTAACAGGGCATATCCTCAAAGACCTATTCATAGCGCTCTTCTTTGCCGCAACCCAAAACAAACAGGATCATTACATTCATTAAGTAATCCGGTTTTGTTTAAGGTAGATGACTTTATCTTGTTGGGAAGTTCTGGCGAAAATGTGCACGACAGTCTTAGGTATGCGTCTAATGATGTATCCGCCATCGACGCTCTAGAAAGAATGGTTCATTGTCAACATATAGCTCCGTCGGCGCCTGATACACTTTTTTGTTTTCCTTACCAGACTAAGGACCCGTTTTTATTACAAAAGTTGCCGCATGTATTATTTGCTGGTAATCAAGACGCATGCCAGTATCGAGTTCTTGAGGATAAAAATGGAAGCAAGTGTTGTCTAGTAACTATACCTTCTTTCAACAAAACAAAAAGTGTTGTCATGCTGAACCTGAAGGACTTTTCTTGTTTCGAACTTGCGTTTTAATAAATCAGGTTTGCAGAGAATAAAAGTTTATTGGACTTGGCACCATGGCGCATCCACAGGTAAACAATTTAGATATATACACCAAGGACAAGGATTTTCCTCGCCTGCAAAAAACTGCTGTAAACAAACCGACCAAAATACTACAAGCCCAGGAACAGATATCAATGCCAGAATCCATTTTCTCCATTTATCCCATGAGCCAAACTTGACAGACTTTATAAAGATCAAAGATCCCAGTAAACCAGAAAGGAAACCCCCAACATGCGCGTAATTGTCTATATAAGGCAAGAGACCTACTGCTAGAGCAATAACGACCGTTGTAGTCAGTTTAAAAACATCTCTTCTAGGATTTTCTAGTAATGGCCAACTATCAATCATGTCTATATACAATGTAGCAAACATTCCGTATAAAGCACCAGAAGAACCAACAGACACTAAAATAAGACGCGTTCGATTGATTAACTAACCTTCATTCGGCGATAACAGCGCGGCTAGAATATAACCACCAATTCCTGAGATTAGATATAAAACCATCATTCGAATGGAGCCAAGTTGTGATTCTATCCGATACCCAAGTCGAATTTGAACCATAAGATTAAAGAGCAAATGAACAACTCCTGTGTGAAGTAGAAGCGGTGATATAAACCTCCATACTTGATCCGGTTTGCCTAAATGTTTAATTTAGAAGACAAATCAAATACCCTTCTCTTGAAATCCGTTCATTCCACACACAAACTCCAAATTGTCATAATATCTGCAAGTTCCATTGACACGCGGCAAAGATTGAGGGTAACTTGGATTACAAGGAACAAACACGTCTGTCATGTTGAGACCAGGTCTCATACAAGGACCATACTTTGCACCCAATTGAATTAATGTCAGAGAAGAAGGACCAATAAACGGATTCAAGAATATTGATTCAACCCCATTGTTCACGTATATTTCGTATGCAAATGCAAGAATTTGAATAAATGTCATTAGTTTCAGGAAGTTGGGCTCATACACTTTCATCTTCGCCAGTTGCTTTCTAACTTTAGGATCTGCTAATGCCTAAGAATATTAACATTTCATAATCAAGCTAAATTACATTTTGGCGCTGAAGTTTTGGAGCATCCTTCTGGTCTGCAGTCTGTTTCAGTGTGTCAGGAGTATTAAGTCTGTGTCCTCTTGGACGGCTCCTCGTTGTGCTCTTCCGATTGACTCGTGACTTCGACACCAAGATCGGATCTTTAGATGCCAACAAGGTTTTGTTGGGTTCTTCGCTTTGAGACACCCTCTTCTCCACGGAAGTCGAAGATTTTCTTGTTGAAACGCTGCTTGCTGTAGCTCCCAACTTGATCAACTCTGAATCCTGATCATCAGTGTCATAAGCGTAATATTCGTAATCAGATTCTTCAGCATCATCGGGATCATTTATCTCAACTACAATATTCTCAGCGGTTTCCTTTTTGCCATCAGGTAAAAGTTGTGAGAACTTGATACGGTTTGTGACTTCATTGGCAACATAAGCAAGAGCGTTTGAACCTCCAGCAGGAGCTTCCTTCTCTTCGTAGACAACCTTAGCTACTTGGAGAATCTCCCTCTTTCCTAGACGTGCATTATCAATATCACATTGCTTCAGTAATTTAGTGAATCGTTCAGGATCTTTGACCAAGTCCAAGTTCTGAAACATAGTGAAAGCCTCATCAACTGTAAGCAGATCATCTAGATCAGCATCAAGCTTGTAGAACTCTTCCACAAGCAGCTTTATTTGATCATCAGTTAGACGTACCATTTCGGATGTGATATCAAAGTCAAGTTAGAAAATAAGTCCTATAAATAGCCATCTGCATTTCTTCGTTTGGAAAGGGCAAGATAGCACTTGATCATTCACTAGCATGTAACTCAAGTAATTTTATAATGATTTTATACGCGAACAGAAGAGAGGTCGTTGATTTTACGTTCCTCTACATGTTTCAGGCTTGCTGGCAATGATGATTGCAAATGCTATAAATAATCGAGACGATGTTTCACCTTGCAGTGATAACTATGGAAAAGACAACTGAAACGTTTGAAACTCTTTACCGTCGTCTCAAGCCAGACCTAGACAAAGATAACTTCAAGATCATGAAGATAGATCCTAATGATGTTACTATTGAGAAGAAGAAATCACCAACAACACCTGCCACACTTGGCTTGCCGGTAACGTGTTTAAGGTCATAAGTAATTGTAGGCGAAATACCAACCAAGCAAACCATTGTCCGATGTGCTTGATTATATCACTGGCGACAAGATTATCATCTCCAGACAGAATGAAGCATTTTCAAAGTATCCCACGAACTTGCCGGCACCTACTTCTCTTGAAGAGTTGAAGTTTGATGATAATGAAACAGAACGACCAAAGCATGAAGTCTCCACCACAAACAGAAGGAACATCCAAAACGTGTTTGGTGAGCATTCAAACAAAGAGGAAGAGTTTGATAGTATAAAACTAAATTCGCACGAGAAGTTTGAATGGAGAATACTGAACAAGGATCCAAAGCCGGAATTCGAAAAGATTCAAAGGCTTCCGCTAACTGCGGTGTTTCAGAATTGCTTAATCAATGATGATGACAACCTCGAAAATGCGAAAGACTATAGAAAAGGGTAAACACGTTTGGTTTTAATTGACATTGTAGGCGTAAAGTTGCCATCGAGATCAATAAGGTAGAATGGCAAGGTGCCTTACAGCCAGACATGGTGCTTGAAGTTTGCATAATGGATCCAAACAATTTGACTCAACCCAAGACAAGTCAGTCCTGGCGGGGAACACTCACTGGTGGAAAATCTCCAAAGATTATATTTGATATATCATCAACTCACGGAGAAGTATTCTTACTCATGAAAGCCTACAAAGCCTATGAGGGGGATTTGAGTTCCTGGTTGGATGTATATGCAAAAGCCAAACCAGGGAACGACAAGTCTATTGAAGGCTACCATCAGAACCTCGGATGGTTCCCTGTTTTCTTATTTGATGAGAACTGCCTCGGAGAAAGTCCAGCTTTCGGAACAGTTTCTAACGGATCGACTGATCTATTTTATAGATTTGAAGATAGCAAGTATCCAGATGATGATATTGTGTCTAGCTGCAAATTTTTGAGGGTAAAGGCTAACGCGAAGAAGCCCAAACAGGTTCCTGTTAAATTACACTACAAAATCGAAGAGCTGGAATTAGATACTGTTGATAAAAAAGCAGTTGCAGCTGAGGAATTCTCATTATTCTCTGTAATATCCAACAGGGAGCATGTTAATCATTTGTACGTATGGCCAATATCATTCAATGGTGCGAAAGCGAATTCAAACCATCGCAACTTTTGCGTTAGAGTGCAGCTGGTGTCGAATGATAATTTAGAGGATAATTCTAGAATTCTAAAGGTATCTTCATTCGAGCTTTATACTAATTTAAAGACAATTTATGATGGCCCAGATAAGAACTTGAGCAGCTTTACAACAGGAGTCCATCACCATAAAAGAACTCCATTCTTTAGTGAGGAAGTTAAGATTGGACTGCCTATTCCAATAACAGAAAAACACCACTTGCTCTTCACGTTCTATCACGTATCTTTTAAACACAGAAAAGATGAAGAGCCATCATGCTACGCATTCATGAAGCTGTTAGACAATGGTATGTTCGTTAGCAATGGAGAGCAGAAGCTCCCAGTGTGCAACGATCTTCGCACTGGTTATTTGAGTGATAAAGAAGAAAGCTCTAAAAATTGGCTTGATTCTAAGAAACCATTGCTCACTCTAAAGCTAAAACTATGCTCCTCGTTTTATTCGCAAGATGCCAGACATCATGCATTTCATCAGAAAGTTCAGCTGGCTACACCAGACGCCGAGAATGATCTCTTATCGGTAATCAAATGCTATCATCTATAATTTTTAGGCGGTTCGAGATCTTGTAAATATTGATCCTATCTCGTTAAACAGATTTTGGCCTGTGATTATAAACGAGCTGATCGATACGGTATGTACCCAGAAATTCAGCGAGAATTTGAGTAAGGCTTGCTTCAAAGGCATAGTCGGTCTGGTAGCTTCAATTCACGGAGATGTCCAAAAACGTCATCCGATTGTGCAGGAGTACACGCAGTCAGGATTTCAAAGGAAATCGTCATGGAAAATCGAAGCCCACGAGGCTTTTCTTAAATACTGGCTTGCTTTACTACAGAGTAATGATTCTTCCTGCAGAGACATTGCAAAATATGCTTGGTTCTTTCTAGACGTAATAACTAAGAGCCTTGTTGAATTTTCATTAAAACCAGGGAAGCCGGCTGTTCCAATGTTCCAGAGGAAGGATGTTTTACCAACTTCTGTGTTGGATCAAGTATCAGAATTACTAAAGGTTCTCTCTGTCGATGTTAATAGGCTGATGAAAAGTGGACTCAATATCTCCAAAGAATTGAATGAGTGCATTTCACACTTCTTGATCAAACTATTCATGTGTTGCTCTGTTGATTACGTTTTTACGCAAGTCACGCTATACAATAGCGCATTGAAGATTGAGAATGCAAGTTCTATTAATATCAAACTGGATTTTCTTCGAATTGTGAATTCTTATGAGCACGCTACTGCTCTGAGTTTACCTACAAGATCACAAGTCTCTTCGGACCGATTGAATTTTTCAAAATTCTTCTTCCCTCATTTACTACAAAGCGGTGTTTCGGAAATCATTTCATCAGAAGTATCGAATGAAGAATTACGCACGAAGGCTCTGATGTTACTGTTCTCAGTGCTTGCGAAGCATGAAATGGATTCGAGATGCAAAGAATTGGAGGCAAAGAGAATGATTTTCGGGATGTATCTACCGACAATTATTTTACTTTGCGACAACCTCTCAAGATTTGACGGCGGCGAAATGAATAAGCGAAAGTTTTCCAATGCAGAAGCTAGATGTTTTTGCGCTTGTTCTCTCATGATCCTTAGGTATCTGGATAACGACGTTTTAGTTAAATGGATGGACAGAGAGAGCAGCATAAGATGCAATGCTTTCTTACATGCGCTATCCGCCATGCAGGATCTTTTGAAATTCTCTGGTAAGTTTAGTACTGAATCGCAAACAAACGACCTTCTTGCGCCACCAAAAACCTCCAGCGATACTGTTAAGGCAAGTATTATATTCAAATTTAAAATTTTTAGAAATACATCGAGAATGCGTACAAAGTGGGTCCTTCACAATCGACCAATTTAAGGGAATTACGCGGGACTCTAAGACAAGAAGCAAGCAAAGCTAAAACTGGAACCCTGAGAGGAACACGCAGAGGGAGTGTTATTAATGGAGCACAGTTAGATGAGGATCCAATAATGGGTATACTCCATAGCTATCAAAGTTTCGAGACTAGCGTTATTGTGTCGGGCGTTGTATCACATCTACTACAAGTGCTAAAGACTCAAGAGAGAAGATCCAGCTCGTACATTAATGTCAAAGATTTTGAAAGATTATTTGCTGTGTTGAAGCACGTGATGCTAGCACCCCAACCTAAAACTCTGCTGCCTAGTTTACTGAGATTGCTAGGCCGAAGCGTTCTAGATTTCGCGAAGCTGTTTCTAAAAGGAAGCAAACTGTGCGCAGACTTGTCAGAAATATTACTGAGACAGCTTGGATCTCCGTTTTCTGAAGTTAGATGGATGGCAGCCGAGTCTACTTACATTCTAATGAGAGCTAATTTGATGGAAACAAAATCGAACATCGGCAAGATCAAAATCCAATTAACAGTAGCAATGTCAAAGACTACAGCTAAAGTGCCTGAAAATTTAAAAATTGGTCTCTACTCGGTTGAGTCGTGCTCTGCAATGGACACGAACGCTCCAAGAGCTTTTGTCAAGCTGGTAAGCCTTCATGTTGCATTTCATTTTTAGGTGAGCGATTTCGTACAAGGTCTTATTGACATTCTACGTGACAAGTTCAAAGTCGAACTGTCGAAAGATGACCCAGAGATGCAAGAGGATATGTTCTTCAGACTTGCGAAAGGATATTCCAATGCTCCTGACTTGAGGATTGCCATATTAGAAACACTTGCAGCTCACCACACGACGCATGGTCAGCACGCAGAAGCCGCCTTCTGCAAGTTACATTGTGCAGCCCTAATTTCTGAATACCTTAAATTGAAAGGTATCGATGTTGGGCCTTTTACCGCTTTCGAGAAGATTTCGGCCAATTTGCTGGAAGAAAGGTCTAAAGCTGGTGATATAAATCCAGATGAGGAAGGTATTTGCCAGGGTCCAGCATTTACAGAGAATGGTTATATTGAATTTTTGACAAATTCCATGCAATCGTTTAAGAAGGCGCAACTTTTTGAGCTTTGTGCAGAAGCATGCAAATTGTTGCTTCCTTTGTATGAAAAGGGTAAGCAATACAAACTTCTTGCTACCACTCACGGAGAAATCAAAGAGTTTTATGAAAGCATTATGGTCAGTTTCGGTTTCAATTATCTAATTATATTGTAGAGCTCTTCTGGTAAACGTGTTCTAGCAACCTATTATAAAATCGCCTTCTTTGGACCCAAGTTTGGAGCTTTAGATGGACAGCAGTTTATTTACAAAGAGAAAACTGTTACTCAATTATCTGAGATAGTTTACAGGTTAACAGACACTTTCACCAAAAAATATGGAGGCAATTTTGAATTGTTGACAGAATCAAAGATTAACATAGCTTCTTTGAGCAAAGACAAGGTATGATCTTTAAAATGGTTACTATAATACTTTGCTAGGCTTATGTATCAATTGTACATGTGGAACCTTATTTTACCTCAGATGAATTGGCGACACGCACCACTTATTTCGATAAGATGAACAATCTTACGAAATTCTTCTTTGAAACTCCGTATACTCTCTCAGGAAAGGCACATGGTGAAGTTGAAATTCAATACAAAAGAAAAACAATCTTAACAGTGGAGAAACCATTCCCATACTTCAAAAAACGTCTCTTGATTACACAAATCAAAGAGGTAAGTTTTAACCTCTTGTGTCTAATGTATTAGCTGGATTTAACGCCGATCGAGGTTTCAATTGAAGCAATTTCAGATAGATGCGACAAACTTAGAGCTGTTATTAGCGCTAACCCTTTGAACTTGAAGAATTTGCAGCTTTTGCTTCAAGGAATTGTTCAGCCGCAAGTTAATCGTGGTCCAGTTGAGTTCGCATCGATATTCTTGGATAAAGCAAAGGGGACAAAGTATCCAGCTGAACATGTTCAAGCGCTTGGTTCGAAATTTAAAATCCTTATTGATCTCTGCCACAAAGCCCTACACCTGAGCAAAATGCATTCGCCAGAAGATCAAACTGAATTCAACGCGTCACTTGATGATGGTTTCAAAGTGATGAAAGAAAAGGTCGAATCATATTTACAGGACAAGCCAATTACCAGAGAAACTTCAGGAACAATTTCATCAATAGGATTCTTGAAAGAAGAGCAAAGTATCATATTCGAGAAGGACGATAACATTTCGCTGAATTCGCAACAATAAATTCTCTATTGCGTTTTGACGGGAAGGTGCACGAATTAGGAGTCTGAAGCACCCATTACATATGTGGGCCGCTAGTTATTCCGTAAGTGTACATGGGCAATTTGATCATAGCTCTTACATGCCATGAAACTGTTCTCGACTTGGAATCTTCTCTTGACCGAAGAATTTGTCGATCACGAAGACAATTTTTTTCTAGTTGGAATACTCGACGTCTTCAAGTTCTTAAAAAAACTTTTATCGAGTGAAAATGGCTTCTAAATTACCTGCTACTTTGCAATTAACCGAGGAAGATGCTCAGCTTCTTTTGTCTGCTCAATCCCACATTGGCGCAAAGAACTGCAACACCCACATGTCCACTTATGTCTGGAAGCGCCGTTCTGATGGTACACTTTACTTAAATCGCGTATTTACCTGTAATTAGGTGTTAACTTGATCAACATTGCTAAGATCTGGGAAAAGTTGAGCATGGCTGCGCGCATTATTGTTGCGATTGAAAACCCAGCTGATATTTGCGTCATCTCAGCTCGTCCTTACGGTCAGAGAGCTGCATTGAAGTTCGCACAATACATTGGAGCTCAAGCTGTTGCTGGACGTTTCACTCCTGGTACTTTCACTAACTACATCACCCGTTCTTTCAAGGAACCTCGTTTGATCATTGTCACTGACCCACGTACTGATCACCAGCCTGTTAAGGAAGCATCTTACGTCAACATTCCTACCATCGCTTTGTGTGACACCGACTCTCCTTTGCAGTTTGTTGATGTTGCTATTCCATGTAACAACAAGGGTAAATACTCCATTGGTTTGATGTACTGGTTGTTGGCTCGTGAAGTTTTGCGCTTGCGTGGCTCCATCTCAAGAAGCGAACCATGGAACGTTATGGTTGATATGTTCTTCTACCGTGACCCTGAGGAGGCTGAGAACAAGGAAGAAGCTGCTGCTAAAGAATCTGCATTTGAACAGGCTCCTCAAGAATGGGCTGAAGAACCAGCTGCTTTGAACTGGGACGCTGCTCCTGCTGGCCTCGCACCTCCAACTGCTGCACCTGCTGTCGCAAGCTCTTGGGGTGAAGAGACCACTGGTGGAAACTGGGCATAAAATTATGAAGAGAAAATTAGTAGATTCTGCTGCTAAAATAAAGAGATTGTAGCCAAATATCATTTAATGTTATGGATTAATTATTAAGCACTAATTCCCTTTGATGTTCAGTATTTACTAGACGTTTGCCGGGTACCCGGCAAACGCCATCGTATGTTATTGCAACAGTCTTTTTTGTTTTGGCAGCCGCCTCCGCTTGTGCCGTAACCCGATCTGCCGCTTGAGGCTGAGAGGAATCTTGATTTGAATTGCATGCTTCTGAAATGTCTGCCTGTTCATTGGATTTTGTTTCGCCTTCTTTCTTCTTCCGAAACTCATCTGGCATTTCATTTTTGTTCGCATTCCTGTATAAGAACATGAATCTTATGTTTCTTGCAGCATTTAAATCACGATTCCAGAGAGTCAAGCAGCGAAAGTTATACGGTATGCCTTCAGCTGAGTGGTTTATACACTTCTTGAGTCCCCAACATAATTTCTTCTTACGCAGTTTTTGTTTCGATTTCTTCTTCTTCTTGTGATCCTTAGTTTGATACTTTATGTACACTGCTTCTAATTGACTGTTGCAGTTTGCACATACTTGACTTGTTCTGTACTCAGAAACCAATCTTGTTCTGCATCTTTTTCGAAGTTCCACCACGCGATGTTTGTTTGGTGTAGGAGCATGACCTTTTGATAAACAATTGAACTTGCTAGCACCATATGCAACAATACAATTAGAATCACCATCAGTCAACTCTTTCGGAACTACATCATACGCTTTCTGTCTGGTGATCCTGGTCTTGAAACGCAGTCTCCTCCACTTCAGAGGTCTAAAAAGCCCAGAGCCTGATCCCGAACTGAAAAAAAAATGTTTCAAGAAAGTATTGTAAGTCTCCGTGTTGCAGCACTTTGTTGAGGGGCCATTAGTCAAAATAATTAAGATCTTTGTTCAGTGACATCCAGTGGCTTCTTTTTTGTAAACCATGCTTCGCTCCAGAGATTTCACGCCACCGACTGTTGGTACATTTCATTACTTCTCTGGAATCTTCATCACCAGCCACAGCGTCATATAGATTCCTGCGACCAGGATCGATCGCAACTATTTGAGTCTCGGAATTCGTAGGCAGAGGATGAAACACTACTTCATCATCAAGACCCCATTCATTCACTTTAGCTTCGTTTAATGGCTTTAAAACGGAAATGCCAACTTGAACACCATCTGTAGTAATATGGTATCCAAACCTTCTAGATGGCACCTTGGTTTTAGGGAGGATTAGCTGATAATCAGCAACTTCTACTTTGTATCCGTCACAGAATGTTTCAACTGTTTGTGATGAAAAAACTGACCGCTATTGGAGGTCTGGATTGTCATAAATATCATCGCGCTTCATAGAGTTGAAGTTCCCGTGTAGTTTAGCCAAAGACAGAATTTCATTAAGTCCAGATCAATCAATAGGAATATGGCGTTGTTGGTAATGGCAAAGAGGTACCAAAAAATACAATCTTAACGCCCGACCTCGTTTGTGAGATTTCTTTCTCTCTTCAGCTACCTCCTTGTATTTTGCGCGAACAACCTTAAGCATCTGAAAAATATACGGAATACACAACCACCATTCTTTTTTCACTACCGATTTTGTCAAGTTTCTGCATCGTAAAACATTCCTTGCTGAATCCCAAATCTTAATAAGAGAAGTAAACAAAGGATCGTGTTCAGACTGAGGACGTTTCACCAACTTTTTTTTAGTAAACATAAGAGATTCAAAAGGAAACCGTTTCAAATTAGAATCCGATGAGTTTCTCTCAAGCTCAGCCAGTATAAATTGTTTAACCTGATTATAGTTTTTCCGGCCAAGTTCATAGCCGACTTCTCTGCTTAGTATAAAATCAACATACTGCCGTGTGAATCTTACAATATTCATTTGAATATGATTTAATGCATTAGTAGCGTATTCTTTGGCAATACTATTTACAATGCTTGCCAGTCCAGAAGCGTCGCAATAAGCCATTTTTGGGTCTCGTATTTTAGAATACACATCATTCATATATGTCTTTAAAAGTTCATTTTTCTGCGATTTGAATGTATAAGGAGCTTTAAGAGTTTTTTGTTGTACTGCCTGAAACACTTGACACATTATACCATCTGAGTACCTTATATCATGAAAAGCATGATTATTCTCCATCAGCCATATAAAAAAACCCATTTAGCATCCTGCTTGCTTCACAACTTAAATCAGTTAGCCTCTGAACGGCGTCATTCACAACATCAGTAAGTGCTTGCTTTTCATTATCTTCCAGTGAGCACGCTAAGAACTGGTTCAATCCCATTTTAACAGTACAAAAGCTTTCCTCTTCATCCCCTACTTTGAATCTTTCTTTGATAGCTCCCCGAAACAATGTGCCAGATTTGTGGGATATTTTTTGATGCTCCGTGCTTCCAGACTTACACGGAGTTTTCGTTTCAGCCCCCAAGGGACTATCAACATCATTCAACAGGTGCGGACCACTTGCACCCCTCGCTTCAGCATGCTCAGCGTTTAACGCTGGGATCTTTAACACGTCTTTAACAGCACCAGGAACGTTGGACCCGAATGTTTCAACAACTTTTTTCTTCTTGTTGAGTGGGCAAAGTCCGTGGCTCGTACGCTTGTGGTCCGAGATACCACACTTATAAACTGGCGACGCGCTGTTTGCTTTACGTTTACCAGCCGCCGGTCCTTCAGTTCAAGAGTTTGTATTTGGGTGCGCATTGTCTGACTCCATGTTATCAACATCTGAGGAAGCATGAGCAGCGTCCACTGGCATAGTATTATGAATTGAGTTCATTATATCTAAGTTTTTAGAAGGAAAGCGTAAAGTTAATCTTACTAACTGTAGTTGAGACATCTTCCTTTGGAAAATGCATTTGGTTGTTAACGTCTGACTCCATTCTTTTGAGTTACTCTAGGCCGTCGTTAGGCTAGAGACTTGTAAAACATACCTTTCGTACAAATGTTTCGTTATTCAATTAGCGCCAAATGACTTGATAATGAAATTATTCCTTACGGATTCAATCAACAATTGGATCGACATCACTCGCATCATAGAAAGCGTTCTTGATGTCAACGGCATTTCACGCGTGACCGCGTATAAAAAAGATATTTTAGGTAGTTTGAAAAATATTTTTACAGCCAGTGCTAGATTCTTTACATCTTATCGCGACGTGATTGTTTCATCTAACTGATTGAACAATTCTAACAACTTCATTGTCTAATAGAACGGCGTAATTCAGTAAAAAATGTCAGATTTCACTTATGCAAAAATTGTAGAGTGAAACGGAGGCTTCAAGCCGTCAGTTGATGTAAAATCTGCGGAGTAATGCGATTGGAGAAATTTCAGACCTGATTCTTCTCCGACCCTATAGCTCAATGATTCAGACACCAATTGTAACATTTGATGTACCGATAGAAAGGGTGTATTGTTTCCTTTCTCTGGATATAGATTTTGTTGAGTTTTAGCGTAGTTTCATGATTTTGAGGTCCACTATGAAAATGAGTTATCGTGAAACAACACCTAAACGTCACAGACGCCTATAATTTCGCTATCAATCGATAGCTTAAGTATATTAGACAATTTATAAGGAAGTTCAGACTAAAATAGTCAGAAATGTTGAAGATATCTCGCTAAAACCACCTCGCCCACTTAAACGGGTCGCTCATGCTACGAAGCTGAAACTCGAGCTTCGAGCCCTTTGAGTGATCCTATTACGATATCCGTACTTATTATACCTCTATTCGTCTTGGTTGTTACGTATTCAGCACATTTCGATGTTTGATTCGATCTTCGCTCGCTCTTGCTCGAGATTTGTCGCAACATCAAACAGCCCTTAGAAAAAGCTGTCATTCTAACGTAAAAAATCAAGTGGCTTAGGGAATAAACGATAATTTGAATTCTGATGGTCTGGAATGCAATTTATTACGAACAGTCTTGATAATCTTTCCTTCTGTGATTGAAACAGCGCGATCGCGATCAAAACATGGCGGCATAGCTTGCGCCCCGACAACTTGTGCCAATTCTGATGGATGATCCTGAAAGGTCATCATGTGAAGTTTCCTATGCGTGAAATTCAACTCTCAAGCGTGAGTCTTGAGAATGCTATTGCCGTATGTTCATGTGACTCTGAACTTTCTTATAGGTAGAGTGTGTTTAGCGTCCAAGTAGCATATAGAGTTCTTTGCCTGTCAAAGATAAAGGAATAGAGTCGTACGATGAGGATGTTCAAGAAGTTACCCATCGAGGTTTTGCATAAGATCAAATATCAGTCTCAAAAAACACCACTCAAACGATTCCAATTGCCACAATTTAAGCGTCAGTCTACAGATAAACAAAACTTGGCTCAAGTCTGGGAGTTTCCTGACCGCCGTTTTAAAAGTAGTTGAGGTTTCTCGCTGAAGCGACCTTTGGCTCATAAATGATGCGCTATAGCAAAGTTGAAGTCCGCAAGTTGTCTTTCAAAAGCGACTCTATTACGATATTTGCACTTCGCATCTCATCGTACGCCTTAAATGTCGTTCATTAGAAACCTTCTTATCAATGAAACTCAAAAGAAACACCTGATCGACTTGTTTCAACTTCTTTCAGCGCATTGACTGCATCATCAGAAGGGCAAGGAATCGTTACGCAATCTATCTTTGTGCGCCACACGTAAGAATTTTCTCTGCCTAAAGCTATTCTCTATGAGAGCTTTTTCAATTTCATGTGACTGAGTGTCATAAGCTTCAGTGTCTGAATATAAAAGTTTCTGAGCTTCTGAAGACAGTTGCGGCGCACGAGATGCTCTTCAATCGCTGTCGTGAAAGGTTCCAGCAGCAGTAGCAGAATTGCCAGAAAAGCGTTCAATCGAAGTATTATCGTCAGAACCTTCATGAAGCCTTCGAGTAAATCTTCCCTTCATGTTACTCCTTCTTCTTAAAAAAGGATTTTCTGTTAGTATCTTTAAGTTCTGCAAACTTATAATAAGATGAGCAGATGAGTGTGTTACAAAAGTAAAGGAGTGTACGTATAGTAAAACTATAAAACTATAAAAGTGTAAAAGAGTCAAAGCAAAAGCTCGAAGAGCAGTCGCTGTAAAGAATAGGTGGAAGCGTGGCGAACGCCCCGAAGCGGAAAATGTTAAACCCTCCGGTAGAATGTCGATCTTGTATAAAGCGTTACATTGATCCACAACGAAAANCGCCTTAAATGTCGTTCATTCGAAACCTTCTTATCAATGAAACTCAAAAGAAACACCTGATCGACTTGTTTCAACTTCTTTCAGCGCATTGACTGCATCATCAGAAGGGCAAGGAATCGTTACGCAATCTATCTTTGTGCGCCACACGTAAGAATTTTTTCTGCCTAAAGCTATTCTCTATGAGAGCTTTTTCAATTTCATGTGACTGAGTGTCATAAGCTTCAGTGTCTGAATATAAAAGTTTCTGAGCTTCTGAAGACAGTTGCGGCGCACGAGATGCTCTTCAATCGCTGTCGTGAAAGGTTCCAGCAGCAGTAGCAGAATTGCCAGAAAAGCGTTCAATCGAAGTATTATCGTCAGAACCTTCATGAAGCCTTCGAGTAAATCTTCCCTTCATGTTACTCCTTCTTCTTAAAAAAGGATTTTCTGTTAGTATCTTTAAGTTCTGCAAACTTATAATAAGATGAGCAGATGAGTGTGTTACAAAAGTAAAGGAGTGTACGTATAGTAAAACTATAAAACTATAAAAGTGTAAGACTGTAAGAGAATCAAAGCAAAAGTCGAAGAACAGTCGCTGTAAGGAAACGGTGGAAGCACAGCAGACGCCCCGAAAGGGGAGAGTTAAACCCTCCGGTAGAATGTCGATCTTGTATAAAGCGTTACATTGATCGACAACGAAAAAAGGACGATTTTTTTTACAGTATTTTCCTGAAAATAAGCAACGCGTGATCAAGCCTCAAAATTTTTCACAAATGAGTTTCTTAATTA
>JALGPX010000077.1:0-49615 GCA_023515795.1 Amoeboaphelidium occidentale | reverse complement strand
GTGGTTGAAGAACTATGGATCTAAAATTTGAAATCAATAAATATTGAAACGTTTGGATGATCATTGTTCTAAGTATTCTTGCCCTGCTCCTTCCATCAATCAGCAAAAAGGTTGAAAGGATTTTCTCGCGACAATGAAGAAACCATCAGCAAAAACGCAACAAAAGAAAAAGAAGGAAGAACAAGAATACGTCGACAGTTCCGACGAAGAATTTCTATTGGGCTCTGACGCGGAAGGCATTCAAGAGATGGAAACAGCAAAGATTGGAGAATCAAACGAAGAGCAGCAAGAAGAGCTCAAAATTCACGACCTTCCCGCGCCAGTTAAGCCAGAAAAGACTTCAGATGAAGAAAAGCCAACCATTGTTTATGTGGGAAGATTGCCGCACGGATTCTACGAGGACCAATTACGTGGATACTTTTCTCAGTTTGGCGAAATCACGAACTTGCGCGTGTCCAGGAACAAGAAGACCGGCCGTTCAAAGCATTACGCATTTATCGAATTCCGGTACCCTGAGGTGGCAAATATCGTTGTAGAAACGATGCATAACTACTTGCTATTTGGTCGCTTACTTCAATGCAAGATCAAAGTTGTTCCTGAAGGCAAAGAAGGCAAAATGTACAGAATGAAGTTATGGAAGGGTGCGAATAAGAAGTTTAAGGCTTTGAACGGCAATAAGAGACACGCAGAGAGTTTTAATCAGGAAAGATCAGAATTGCAGAAAGAACTTAGAGCTGAAAGACTGGTGGCCAAGGAACGCAAGCTGAAGAGAAAGCTTAAGGAACTTGATATTGAGTATGATTTTACAGGTTATGAAGGATGCGTTCCAAAGAAGCCTGTTACTGCTGAATAAGTGCATAGGAATAGAAATTAAGTAATCGAAGCGTTTTGTTTCCCTAAAGATGGATGATATTGAAATACCAGAGTGTCCGATTACCAGAGAGAAGCTAAGCGATCCAGTTGTAGATCCTGATGGTAATACCTATGAAAAGAAAGCAATCTTGGCTTGGTTGACCCAACATGGAACATCTCCAATTACTAGAAAGCCATTGAGAGCTGATCAGTTGGTTCCTAATCGAGCTCTGAGAGATTTGATCGAAGCAAAGGAAAAGGCACTAAAGATGAAGCCTGCTGATATTCAAAAGACTGCGATTGTGTCTGCTCCAGTATCTAAAGAAGATGTTTCATTCAATTGCTATTCTCCTTCTTCTGGTTCAACGATCATCAGTGTCAAGGGTCCTGATGCTAATCACACTTATCCCAGTCACATCTGTTGTGTTATTGATACATCTGGGAGCATGGGCTCGTATGTTACAGTGAAAGCAGCGGATGGATCCAACGAGAGTGATGGTCTGACTTTACTTGATCTGGTCAAGCATGCAACAAGTGTTATTATCCACTCTTTGGGCGACAATGACATGCTCTCATTAATCGAATTCAACTCTTCTTCCACCTGTGTGCTGAAACCTACTTTGATGGACAACGCTGGTAAAAAGAAGGCAAAAGACGCTTTGGACAGTCTGTATCCTACTGGCTCAACAAATCTTGCTGCAGGAATTTCACATTCGGTAGAAGTGTCTTCCCAAGTTCCAAACAGTCATTTCTCCTCCATATTTTTATTGACCGATGGTGTTCCTGATGATCAGGATCTTGATTATACTGGAATCTTGCGACGCAAGTTGGAGAAGACTCCTCTGTTTGGAACTATCAACACATTTGGTTTTGGGTATGACCTTAACAGTGGCTTATTGAGAAAGATTGCACAAGAAGGTGATGGATTTTTCGGTTTCATTCCTGATGGTGGATTTGTGGGTACAATATTCATCAACGCTTTAGCAAATACCAGAACCACTTATGCTACGAACGTTGCGCTGGCGGTTGATGCTTCCGCTCCAGCTTTAGTTGGTAGTTTGAGACATGTTGTTAATGGTTCAACTACCAAGATCTTTCTTCCGCCTCTGCGTTTTGGGCAATCAAGTGAGTTTGTGTTTGACAAGACAAACCTGAAATTCTCTCTGACATTCGAGGCTATTGGAGGCCATAATATTCACTTCGAAAAGCCTGACTCAATCCAGCTCCCTGAGAATGAAGTTAATTATCACTTGCTGCGCGCAACAGTCGCAAAGTCTTTATTTGATGCTCAAGAAGCAGTGATGTTCCGCAGCGGTGATATCGCTGGAAATGACATCAGGGAGAAATTGCAAGTCTCTCAAGGAGCCTCCTCCCAGAGAGCTTCTGATTCACGTATCGACGCCTTATGCAAGGATCTTGAAGGGCAAGTGAAGGAAGCTTTGTCAAGAGAGGACTGGTTCAAGAGATGGGGAAAGCATTTCTTCATCTCTCTGGCTTTTGCTCATTTGAGGCAAATTAGAAATAATTTTAAGGATCCTGGAGTTCAGGTCTATGGAGGATCGTTGTTTCAGAAACTACAGGATGATTATCAAGATTTGTTCATCTCCTTGCCACCTCCTAAACCTTCTGGTGTAAGATTTTCTGATCATGGAAGCCCTGTAAGCGCATCCGCCGCACCTCCTGTCAGTATGTCTCGCTACTATAACGCTGGTGGAGTTTGCTTTGCTGGTAGCTGTGAGGTAGAATTGGCTGCCGGATTTTCACGCAAAATCCAGGATCTGAGAAAGGGCGATATCGTATCCAATGGAGCAATTGTTGAATGTATTGTTGAGACCTTTTGTATGAAACCTGCGCCGCTTGTTGAAATAGGATTGAATAAGAAACTTTTGATCACTCCATATCATCCTGTATACCAAGATGGGTGGAAATTTCCTATTGACATTTCGCCGTTGGGAAATAAGGAATGTAGCAGGGTTTTTAATCTCGTTTTAAGCAAGAATCACTATGTTGTTATTGACGGTGTAAAGTGCGTTACTATGGGCCACAACTTCAAAGATGAAATTGTTCGTCACGATTATTTTGGTTCTGACAAAGTTGTCGAAGATTTGAAGAAACTTGATGGCTGGAATGCAGGTTACATAAGATTGATGCCAGACTTAATTCAAAGAGGACCCGATGGAACTATTAGTAGAATTGGGCAGGAGTTTCTTGTAGACATTTTGACCAGTCAATAAAATTTGTTTATTGCTTTTTCAGGATAATTTTACTAAGCTTTCACGAGTGACTTCAGTTTCTTGGCCAACTTTAATGAGACCACCGCTAACTGGCAAGAATGTGTGACCAATATTAAGATACTTATCGATTTCTCTAGCTGCCTGACGTCCTTCATTAATACCCCAGACGATCAGACTTTGCCCTCTTCTACAATCTCCGGCTGCGAATATTTTGTCAACTTGAGTTCTGTATGAGTCTGGTTTTAGTGTTTTCACTGTGTTCTGTGGTACATTTGTTTCAACACCCAACATCTTCAACAAGTCCTTCTCTGGACCTACGAAACCCATGGCGATAAGCACCAAATCACATTTAAAGACCTCTTCTGTTCCTGGCAACTCAGACATGATCCATCTTCCGTTGGCATCTTTAGTCCATTCAACACGAATTGTAGAAATACCTGCAACATTGCCATTACCATCAGAAACGAATTCACGAGAAAGAACGCAATACTCACGAGGATCCTTTCCAAACTTGGCCTTGACTTCGTCATGACCATAATCAACTTTGAAAGTTCTTGGGAAAGTCGGCCAAGGGTTGTCTTTGGCGCGGCTTGGAGGAGGCTGAGGTAACAATTCAAAGTTAGTCACTGAAAGAGCGCCTTGTCTAACACATGTTCCGATGCAATCATTTCCAGTATCACCGCCTCCGATAACAATAACATTCTTTCCACGTGCGTCAAACGGCATTTCTTTCTTGCTCAAAAGGCTTTTAGTCGTTGGTGTCAAGAAGTCCATCGCGAAGTGAATTCCATTCAAGCTTCTGTTAGCAATTTTCAAATCCCTAGGCCACGTTGAACCGGTAGCTACTAAAAGAGCATCACAATTATCAAGAACACTATGAACATCCTTATGTAAACCAATTTCACAGCCTGTGACAAAACGTATTCCCTCTGAGGCCAAAAGATCAATGCGGCGCTGCACTATTCTTTTATCAAGTTTCATATTAGGAATACCATACATCAACAATCCTCCGCATTTATCTTCTCTTTCATAAACAGTCACCCAATGTCCGCTTTTGTTCAACTGATCAGCAGCTGCAAGACCAGCAGGGCCACTACCAATAATCGATACTTTCTTTCCAGTTCTAAAAGAAGGAGGAGAAGGCTTAATCCAACCATTGTCAAAGCCATGGTCAATTATTGCGCACTCAATGCTCTTGATCGCGACCGGGGCTTCAATGATACCTAGTACACAACTTCCCTCGCAAGGAGCTGGACAAACTCTGCCAGTAAATTCAGGGAAATTATTAGTCATCATCAAGCGATTTAAAGCGTCTTTCCACTGCTGTTTTCGGACAAGCTCGTTCCACTTCGGAATAATATTGCCTATTGGGCATCCTGATACATTCGACTGACAGAAGGGAACCCCGCAGTCCATACATCGACTGGCTTGAACAACAAGATCTTTTTCATTTAGGCGAGAATTGATTTCTTCATAATCGGAGACTCTGCGAGAAGCATCACGGTATGGATCGACTTTGCGTTTGTATTGAATGAAAGGAAACTTGCCGCCTTCTTTCTTCCCTGATTTAACAACTTCTTTGGCAAGTGTATCTTCAATGTCTTTGACACTCTCTAGAGTTACAGAATCATTCAGGGAAACAACAGAATTGATAACTTCATTTTCCTTTCGAGTTTCTACTGTCACGATGGATATTTCCTTCTTTTTCTCTTCGATAACGCGACTGAACTCAACAGGGAACACTTTGATGAACTTTTTTTTCTCAATATCCCAATTTTCCAGAATCTTCCTGCCTATAGAGCTGTTCGCTTCATTGACATGAGATTGAATGAGATCTTTCAAGCTTTCCAAGGCTCTATACTTTCCACCGCGGCTTCGATTGAGTTCATTGATAACCTTAAAGTCAACACTGATTTCCCTTTGTTCTTCTTCAGATGAATAATTAAAAACTTTGACCATTTCCATGTTGAAATTGTGTTCAATGTACTGCTCCAATGGAACGTTCTCAGAATTATAGATGTAAGCCAAGCCACCACTCATACCAGCAGCAAAGTTTCTACCGACAGAACCTAAAATAACTACCACTCCGCCAGTCATATACTCGCAGCCATGATCACCCAATCCTTCACAAACAGCAATAGCACCACTGTTTCTCACGCAGAATCTTTCGCTGGCTATACCATTGATATAACATTCTCCATTAGTTGCTCCATAGAGACACACATTGCCAACAATGATATTCTTTGAAGGAACAAAATCTTTGCTGATGTTAGCAGGTGGAACAATGAGAAGTTTTCCACCGCTCAAGCCCTTACCAACATAGTCATTTGCATCACCTTCCAAACAAATAGAAATGCCTCTTTGAAGAAAAGCACCGACCGATTGTCCAGCGGATCCTAAAATTAGCAAGAAAAGCTTTGAAGGCTACCTTTCAGATTAATTTTCAGATATTCGTCATCAGAAAGACCATGTTCACCATACTTTCTAGAAATATAATAAGATATAGTTGCACCAACAGCTCTATCGGTATTTCTGACATCATGTTCAACAGTCAATGTAATAGGGCCTTCAATTTTTTCACACGACTGGATTACATAGTCATCAATTCTGCGTTGTGAATAATCAAAGGTGCTCTTGATTTGCTTATAGAGACCAACGCCAGGACGTAGAGTATGAGCAGGGGTCAGAATAGGTCTTAGGTCCAAATTCTGCGTCTTCAATGTCCGTAAGCTTTCATTAACGCGCAACAAGTCAGCCCTTCCAACCATATCATTAATTGTTCGTATTCCCAGAGAGGCCATAATTTGTCTCAACTCTTCGGCAACAAAATAAAAGAAATTGATTACATGTTCAGGCTGTCCAGCAAACTTTTCTCTAAGTACAGGATCTTGCGTTGCAATTCCGACAGGGCAAGAGTTCAAATGGCACTTTCTCATCATAATGCAGCCCATCGCAATTAATGGGGTAGTTGCAAAACCCCATTCTTCTGCGCCTAATAAACAACTTATAGCCACGTCTCTACCAGTTTTAATTTGCCCATCAGTCTGAAGAACAACTCGAGATCTGAGATCATTCAATACCAAAGTCTGATGAGTTTCTGCAAGACCAAGCTCCCAAGGCAATCCTGCATACTTAATACCTGTCCATCGAGAAGCTCCAGTTCCACCATCATGGCCACTAATGAGAATATGATCTGCGTTGGCTTTAGCAACACCGGCAGCAATCACGCCTACACCAACTTCTGAGACAAGCTTGACAGAAATGCGGGCTGCCGGATTACTTCCTTTCAAATCATAGATTAATTGTTTCAAATCTTCAATAGAATAAATATCATGGTGCGGAGGGGGAGAAATCAAGCCGACACCTTCAGTAGATTTTCTGGTCTTCGCAATATCTTTGCTAACTTTGTAGCCTGGTAATTCGCCGCCTTCACCAGGCTTTGCACCCTGAGCCATTTTAATCTGGATTTCATCAGCATCAGCGAGATAAAACGAGTTTACACCAAAACGGCCAGACGCAACTTGTTTGATAGCTGATCTCATAGGATTACCAATTTTACCCCTTGTGTCAGCGTCTTCGCCTCCTTCTCCAGTGTTACTCTTGCCTCCAAGCTTATTCATAGCAAGGGCAAGAGTTGAATGCGCTTCATATGAGATACTACCATAGCTCATAGCGCCTGTACAAAACCGTTTAACAATGTTTGTCCATGGTTCAACTTCTTCAATTGGAATTGGGTTCACATTATCTTTGTTGAACTCAAGTAAGCCCCTCAAAGAACATTTTTTGATCTGTTCATGACATTCCTTGCTATACTTCTCATAAACACTCATATTCTTAGTTCTTTCAGGATCCTGAAGAGTTGCAATAGATTGGGGTGTATTCAGATGCTCTTCACCACCAGCTCGCCAATGGAACTCACCAGTGTCAGGAAGCCCGTCATAAAGATGTGGATGCTTTGTGGTGCCGCCTCCACTCAATCCATCTTTAGATAAAGAAGACGGATATGCAAGTTCATGGAGTTGAAATGCATCAGCAGCTAAACCTGGAAAACCAACACCGCGTATTCTGGAAGCAGTGCCAGTGAAACACTTTTGTACAACAGAGGCTGAAATGCCCAAGATTTCAAAGATTTGAGCGCCTTTGTAAGACTGTAAGGTTGATATTCCCATTTTCGACATAACTTTAAGAATACCATTCTGCAAAGCTTTCTTGTAATGCATAATAAGCTTATCTTCGGCCAACAATTGATCATAGTTTCCATTGGCATCCATCATTCCTTCTAAGCTAATGACACCTTCCCTGGACATTTTAATAATTGTTTCCATTGCCAAATATGGGAAAACTGCATCTGCGCCGTATCCCAGTAATACACACATGTGATGCACGTCTCTGGCATCTCCAGTCTCAATAATCAGCGCAATCTTAGTTCTCTGCTTCTTCATTATCAAATGTTGGTGAACCGCGCCTAAAGCAACGACACTACTGATAGGAACGTTATTCGGGCCAGTCTTTCTATCGCTCAGAATGCAAACCCTGTACTTTTGATCAATAATTGTTGAAACATACTCGCAAATTTCATCCAAGCGTTGCGCATACGCTCTGACTCCTTCTGATTTAGGAACTGTAATGTCAACCGTCGCAACTTTCCATTCTGGATACAGTTGGTCTAATCTGCACAAAGCATCAAATTCGGCCATCGAAAGTATCGGGCTTTGTAACATGATCCTGTTCATTTGACTTTGATCAATATCGAGTAAGTTTCCCTCTGGACCAATATATGTTGTCAATGACATGACAATCTCTTCTCTTATCGGATCAATTGGAGGGTTTGTAACTTGCGCAAAGAGCTGCCTAAAGTATTCAAAAACAGAATGATTTCCAGAGGTAGACAAACATGCTAGTTGAGAATCGTGGCCCATACTTCCTAACGACTCTTTTCCAGTTAGAGCCATTGGTGAAATGATCATGTTCAGTTGTTCCAGAGTATAATTGAAAGCTTTCAAGCGAGCGTCCTTATTCACAGGAGTATCCTTTATGGAGAATGTTCTTCTAACAGAATTGAATTCTTTAACTAAATCTTCCATGGTCAACAAGTTATCTTCTGCCCATTTGGCAAAAGGAAATTTTTTACAAGTAGAACTTTTCAACTCTGCATCGTCAACGATACATCCTCTTTTGCAATCTACCAACAACATTTTACCAGGCTCAAGTCTGCCTTTTTCAACAATAATAGATGGATCAACATTCACAGTTCCAACTTCGCTAGCGCAAATCATTCTGTCATCGCTAGTCACATAGAAACGACATGGTCTCAAACCATTTCTATCCAAGCATGCTCCAATATATCTTCCATCACTGAACGTGATTAAGGCTGGGCCGTCCCAAGGTTCCATCAAACAAGCAGCCCACTGATAGAAAGCCTTTTTCTCAGGATTCATCGACTTATGATTCTGCCATGCTTCAGGGATCATCAGCATCACCGCCTCAGGTAGAGTCAACTGCTGGTTAATAACTAATAATTCAAGAACATTATCAAACGAAGCAGAATCTGAACCATGTTCTTCAACAATAGGAAACAAGCGGTCCATGTATTTTCCTAGAATGTCTTCCTTGGATTTCATTACTCCTTCTCTTGCCTTAATCCAGTTTCTGTTTCCACGCAGAGTATTGATTTCTCCATTATGAGCACACAAACGCAGAGGCTGCGATCTGTCCCATGACGGAAAAGTATTGGTTGAGTATCTTGAATGAACCAAAGAAAAATGCGTTTCAAAGCGAGAATCGACCAAATCATTATAGTAAGCATACAGCTGACTAGGCACAAGCCTTCCTTTGTAAGTGATAGTTGAATTAGACAAGGAACAAATATAAAACCACGGTTTCAACTGAACTGAGTTTGTGGTATGCTTTCTCAAAAGAAACAATCTTTGATTAAAATCCTTCAGGAATTCTTCTTCACTTAGCTTCTCTCTGAAGGATGAAGGCTCTACCGTAACAAATGGCTGTTCAATAGCCGGTTCCTTTGATTTAGCAACAGGTCCAATCACAGAATTATCACGCGGAGTTGGCCTCCAAAACAACACCTTTAGCTCATAAATCGCAGCGATCTGTTCAAACAAATTCTTTGCGTCTTGACGAGCAATCGTCTCTTGCGGCAGAAATATGTTTCCAGTTGCATATCTTCCCTTTTGCGGAAGAACCGCTTGAAATTCGCTCAATGCGACCTCTCGAAACAAAGAATCTGGTAAAGCACACATGATCCCTGCACCATCACCATCACGAGCATCAGAACCAACAGCGCCTTAAGTTTAAAGTAAGCTTGTTCCTTAAAATAGGCAAAGTTCGATAACGACAACTGTAACATGACAGTCGTCATCGTCTACTAGGAATAGAAGCTTACCACGATGGGTCATGTTGCATAAAACATGTTTAGCGTCAGATAGTATTTGATGGGATGCGATCCCTTTGATGTTCACCATAAACCCAACACCGCATGCATCCTTCTCTAACTCAGGGTTGTATAAGCCTTGCTCTTCGGGAAACGAATTAGCCCAGTAACTCATGTCCCTAAAAGTTATCAGACAAGTAATACGGCAAAAGGAAACCTTTTCTTTGACTTTTTGAAAGAGATGATGAAATAGCATACTTTGCGGCTGATCGATATTTCAACGTTTGCGATGGGCCCGATCGACGAAACAGTTGCGACAGCCTAAATCACATGTCTTAGCAGCATTTAAAGTTACATCAAACGAAAGCCCTTGTTATGCTGTATCCATTTAAATTGGTTTCAACTTGATTTCGCTTGAGCTGTTTCGAAACTATAGTTATATACGCGACTTCACTAGAGCATAACGTCGATTGGTCGATTCATTAACAGCAGCAGATAATTAGAGTCGACCATTTAATTTACAGTATAATTTCTATTATTCATGGACCACTTTAAGCTATCGAAGAAGCGATCTTATCCGTATCCTTCTCCTTTGTCTCCTATAAGCGATGCAGGTCAAAGACACGCCGACATCGTGAACAGATCGAATGCGTTCTGCAAGATCCCTCATAAAATTCAGTCTCAGATTAACTCAGTAAATGATGGTCTGGGTTTACTTTACATCGCTGCTACGTGTATTGATAATGGTTATGTTGACACAAACAACTCTGAAACAGGCTCCGACACTATGGAAACGGTCGTTTCAAACGACATCAGAGTTTGTTCCAGATGCAGAAAACGAGATGGTCAAATAATGTCAAATGGTACTGTTACAACATTCAAGAAATTGACTTTTGATGGAAAACGCTATCTGCAATGTGATAAATGCGTTGATTATGGGATGTTCAAGAATCCTTCAAAGAAGTACCGAAAGCATCTTCATTCAAGAAGTTAGCTAACGTCGTATAATAAAACCTGTTCTTGTTTCCTGAATAGTTTGATGGCTGAAACGCGACAGTTTTTCTCAAAGACAAAAGCAGCAAGTCTGCGCCAAAAAATTCTAATTAACAACTCTAACTACTAAGCTTGATTATTTAAATCTCAAATGCAGGTCTACACTCCGTTTTCTTCCCGAGCTGAAGGCTACCACTTGAAGCAAGTTTTGTTTAGTTCTATAGTTAGATCTGATTTGGATCAACAATCGACAAGCAGGAGAGGGCAAAACTACGTATTAGCTTCAAAACACGACACCGTTTCAGAAACAGGCAAAACATTAGAGGCAGAGATATGCTTTAACTTAACTGGAAAGAGAAAGCGCCAAGATGCTGATCAAGATCGAGTTCGACCAAAAGGGTTTCAAGAAATGCTTGATACATGCTACTAAAACTCATTTGCCGGAAACAAAAAATAAAATGTATAATCTTGTTTTTCAGAGCTAAATTTCTTGCTTTCTTCAACTTCCTGCTTCTCGCATCTCACGCTTCGTCCTTTTCCCCACCTCTGAAACGGCACGATCAACAATCGCAACTCAGCCACATGCTCGTTGTTGCGACTGCGCCTCAGTTTCTGATCATTGACGAAGAGATTAACTGCCACAAATGTCGTTATATTCGACCGTGACTTCTTCAAGACTGTTCAAGTTCGACTCGACTGTATGCATTCCATCGCCGGCGATGTCCGAATGTATTCAACACGACGGTCATGATACTAAATCAGTTGCTGTTCTTGAATGTATGCATAAGAATATTGGCTTAGATTTACTTTGTCATGCTGCGATGTCTGTTGAGAATAAACCGCGTAATATTAGCGGACTCTCATCGCATGGTGGTTCTGCTTCAGGCCTGTTTGAATATGATCACGAAAGTGTTGGTTCAAGTGTGTCAAGCGATGCATCAAATGGGGTTCAAAGATTTTTCATTAGTCCTCCAAGTCCACCTGAGGCAGTTCACGAAGCTAAAAGGCAAAGGAGGCACACTTTGGCGTTTCCGAAAGAACATGCAGTTTCACAGTTTCAGTGTGTCAATCCACACTGTTCAACGATTAGTTCATCAGAGTGGAAATACGATGAATTTGATTTTGAGAGGAAACGTCCGTTCTGCGTCAGTTGCTGGGAACATTTTGATTTGTATGGAGAAATGGTTAAGCCTGAAACAGCGGTGCCTCAAACACATACGGCAAAAGTAAGACCGCGAGCGTCTTCATCTTCTCCTGCACCTTTGAAGAGGCCAAGAATTATACCCGGCATGAGAGAATGTAACAATCCGAGTTGTAAAACAACAAATGCTTCAAGCTGGCGATACCTTAGTTCAGATAAGGATCGAGAACATCCTTACTGTTCCCCTTGCAAGTTGTACTTTGATGCGTATGGAAGGCACAGGCCAAGAAATTTGGTAAGTTTAAGAGATCAATGCTGATTAACTTCAAGGTCTTACAACCACCGAAGAAAATGAAACTAAGAAACATCCCACACTCTGACCGTATCTGCACAAATTGTCAGACAAGAACCACGCCATTATGGAGATTTATTGGCGAAGTTCTATTATGTAACAGCTGTGCACAATACAAGTAAGTCCTTCATTCTTTAGCAATGCCTTTAATCTTCTAGATCAAAGAACGGAAGAGATCGTCCCGTACAAGCCATCAAAGTTTAAAGCAGAAAAGCCATCGTTAGTACAATTGAATATATCAAGTAATTCTCGTTTGCGATATTGAAGTTTGGACCGAAACAATCTGGCGCGGTTTGAACAACAAAGTTTTCGTGAATTTGAAACAATTATCTCAACTTTCCAAAGCATGAAAGTTAAGATGTTTGTATCGGAAGATTTGCCGTCTTCTGGATCTGGAGAAAGATATTCTTCTTTCCCGAATCTGTCGCTCGAAGCACCCGACGATAAGAGCAGTCTCAGCCAACCGCAAAGGAAAGCGACGCGTAAATTTGACGCATTATGCATGTTATATCTTGTCGCTGCCTCACGTGAAGATGCTGAGAAGGAACCGAAGGAACCAATATGCAGAGCTTTTGAAGCTGAAACAGTCGAGGTCTCCAAGAAAAAGCATAAGCCGGACAGTATCAAGAAGCCTCAAGCAACAGGGGCCAAAATTTGTACAAAATGCAGAAGATTTGAAGGCCGTTATTATCCTGCTATTGATTACACCGTTTCATTCACGAGTTACAGGGAAGACGGCATCATGTATAAGAGTTGTGACAGATGTATCAAACGTTCCGCGAAGTCCCGCGTAAGAAGAAAAAATTAATAAAGACCGAAATTTAAGCTGTTCCGTTTGGGCGTGGCGTCTTATTTTGGTTCACATGGAGCATTGCTTTGTTGTGTTGTGCGCATCACTTGATCATTGTTGTTGTTTGGAACTACATCAATCTGTTGTCAAGCTGCACTTATTTCCGTAAAAAAATGATTAAACGGAGCAGGTTGTCGAGTATCTCAAGACTATATGCTTCAATATTACCGGAAGGTATTGTTCTGGAGCAGCAGCTCTACAAGCCAACTGTGATCGATGCTGAACATGATCATCAATTACAAATCTCTGACTCCAGTTCCTCATTCTTTCTACAATCCCCGCCTTCTTTGCATCGCTTGGAATCTACAGACACACATTCTAAATCTTTTGAAGTTGAAAGATTGCAGTTTAAGTGTATCAAATGCCAAGGGCGTCTGATTAATGCTACACTGAATGATGGGACTGTCTTTGATCTCTGTGCTGAATGCCAAAGCAAAGAAAACATAGAACATTCAGGCTTTTCATCGTCTGAGCTATCAGAAATTGAGAGCATGGAAGATAATGATGATGACTTTACAATGGAACCTGATCATGATCAAACTGAAGTGCCTAAGAGCGGTAGAAAGGGCAAAAAGGCTTCTGGCTCTAAAAAGAAGAAGAGGCGCATGGTAGAATCAACTCCAAATGGGCGCAGAGTTTGTGTCAGATGTCAGAACGCTGTTGGTTCGACCAGAAAGGATGGAAGTCTTGTTACGTTCTCTATATCTGAAAAGGGCGCATATTTTAAATGCTGTGATATATGCCGCGAAGGATGTCGCGCATGGAGAAGAAGAAGCTACTCAGCTTCAACGTAAAATAGGTATGAATATGGATAGAAAGTGATTCATTAGCGTTTCATGTAAATAAAAGCAGTTAAGTAGTTAAAGCTTGGTATCACAAGGAACGATGTATCAAGAGCTTTCATTTGAGGCTCTTATTTTTGTTTAATGCATAGTTGTGATTCCAAACTTATTATTTAAAGTCCGGACCTTTGTAAATAGTTTGATTGGAGGATCTATTCACAAGAAGTGAAGACAAGATTAACAGATGGTTTCAATTCAATGAGCGATTCTAACAGCTTTCTGTATCAATATGACTTAAATGATGACTCTGTGCACCAGGAACCAACTCCTTACACCTCTTTTGAGTCTCTATTCGACAGTATTCCTCAAACAAATGATTCAAGCACAGATTATAGCGATGATAAGCTTGTTAACTGGGACTTATTCAGTTTCAATGGAACATCAGATCTAGGCGTTGCAAGTCCTAATCTTATCGACTTGTTTCATGATCGCGAACAAACTACAAACAGTGTTGATCCATTTGTCTCAGTTTTCTCGGATTTAACTACGACAGGTATGCCAGAATGGACAAAGTATCGCGGTTTATACACAGATACAGAAGATTCCGAGTATTGGACTGATTCTGTTTTGCCTCTTCCTTTCACAGAAACAATGCCTGAAGATTCTAGTCCAAACAGATGGAGATCTTTTTCTGAGTCTGGACCAGTGATTCGCCCGAGAAGACCAGCTTCCGCACCAAGGGTTTGCTCCAATGATAACTGTCGAACAACTGTTTCAGCCTCTGGATGGCGATACTTGCAAGATGATCTGAACAGAACCCAACCATTTTGTAAGTTTTCCATCTTGATAACTAACTTTTATTAGGTAGCCCTTGTAAATTGTACTTTGATGCAAACGGTCAGCAAAGACCAAAAGATTTATGCTTGAGACCTCGAATGAGACGAAGACTAAGTCAAATTCCACAGAATCAACGCGAATGCTCAGCTTGCAGTAGGACTGAGACTGCTGTATGGCGTTTCATTGGATCCAAAATTCATTGCAACAGTTGTTACTTACGTGCAAAGAAGAAACTTCGAAATAATCGAAGCAACCCATAATACAGTTCTTTTTGAGTCTTTATTTACCTCACCCTTAAAATCCGTTGGCGTTTAATCTTCCATGTCATCAGGCTGTTCGTATGGCTTCAGCATACCCGGAACGCTTCGTGCCGCTTCAACTTCTTTTTGTTTCTTTTCAGCAAGCTCTTTTTCTTTTTCTTCCAAGAATAAGTCAGAGTTGTCGGTTCCAGAAAACTCTTTTAGTTGAATTAGGAAGTCTCTTAAATGTTGTTTAAATGCAATCATGTCATCCTTAAGCTGGAACAATCCTTCCACAAACAATGTGATTTGAGCAGGCTGCAAGTTGGTAAAGGCAGATTGCAACAACTGCGTAAGATAAGAACGAACAAACTCCTTGTTATTAGCGAATTCCCCGTTTTGTGCAGTAAACAATGGAGCCTGAATCTGTTCAACAATAGAACACATTTGAGATAGAATTTGAGCTTGAAATTTGAAGCCAGATTTGTGTTCTCTATCCGTCAACACATAAAACACATCCTGAAACAAAGATAAGAAATAAGTCTGGTAGAATGCAGATGCAACAGCTGGGTCAAGTTTAGAAACGTTAGTTATTAATTCTCCACAAATCTGCAAACCAGTATCAGCAATATCACGCATCGTGTGCTTGAACGCCCACACAATAGAATCCAAAAACAGTTTGAAGACATTTGGCGGGAGACTTAATATGGCAGGGAAACAATTCTGATTGATAGAACGAAGCATGTTGTAAAATGCCACGCGATGGTCCGGATACTCTTGAAAATCCTTGTTGATCATGTTCAGGGTGCATTCAAACGTGTGATCCAATATTGCAGGTACACTCTCTGTAATGACAGGTCCAAGTTTTGTGACAACAGCGGCAATTAAAGCTAAAACTTCAGAATCTCTAGCTGGTTCAACGTTTCTCTGATAATCACCCAAAACAGTTTCAAACAAAGGCGGCACTAAATTATCCTTGATTACAGCCAAATCATCAGCCTAGAAAACAGTTATGACATCTACAGAAAATAATTACTTTTTGAACATACACTTGAACAAGTTTGAGTATTTCTCTTTTAATTGTGCGCAATCCGCGTACACGGGGAGTCTTGGTTTGAATGAGCCCACCTTCTGCGACTGATTTGGAAATTAGCTCAGACACAGCTCGATACAAATTCATCATGTCCATGAAAATCTTTGCTATTTGGACTAAAAACGGACTTCCAATAGACGAACATGCCGCAACATTAGTTTTAAGAATATTTCCCAACTGTTTAATCTGGTCAGGGCTATCCAAAAGGGTCGGATTCTGTGATGCTTGCTGAATTATCATATCCCAAGCTGAATTCGGTCCCTCCATCAACTCAAGTACTAAGCGATCTTGAATTGTCTTGTTTGTTTGTGCACTAATCATGTGTCCAACGGCTTCATAGAAGGTATGAACTTGCGCAGGACTCAATTCAGAGATAATTGATGGCAAAGTTTGCAATATTTCGTCAATAAAAGGCTGTGTTTCGCTAGGCTGTAGTACAACAAAATGACGCCTACACTTTTGCGCGATCTTGATAAAAGTATCACAAGCCATATCTTGAACTCCTTCATGAGTCTCGTGCATAAACTCAAACAATTTGTTAATAACAGTCTTCAAAAACTTCCAATGAGCTCTCAAGAATCTTGGATATTGTCCAACCACATACATAATGTTGGAAGCAACAACAGCTTTGTTATCTTTTCCTCTCTTCATCTCTGTCAAAGACAACAGATCTTTTATAACAAAAACTAAAAATCTTTTCTCTGCATCTTCATTCATGGCACCAGATATGCTACCAATGGCCCAACATAGCCTGTTTAAATTATTCCAACTCCATTCGCTGCCATCCATTTGTCTCGACAGCTTTTCTGAAATAATCGCCTCAGTATTGTCATTATCCAAGTGTGTCAAGTAAACCAAAACTTCACGCATACTTTTATACAGAGTGATAGTATCTGTTTCTTTCACAAACTCACGAACAATTTCACCTTCATCATTCTCAACAATCAAAACTTCTTCTGGTTTCACCATGGTTTCAATCATTACCAAGCGTAACTGTGATAGCACTTCTTGATATATCAACTTTCTTGGGTGTTGATTAGCAAGAGATAGAATAGAACTGGCAGACAACATTTCCGAGTACAATTGAGAAACGAGCTTAGTCCAATATTCCAGACAAACCTTGAAAACTTCACGATCATCAACACGTGAAATATTCAAAAGATAAGCGTGACCAAGTAAGGTTTCTTCTTTAAACTGATTTTCTACTAGTTTCAAATGTTCTGAAAAGAAACTTGTCAAGAAGATTGCCAAATTCTGGATGAATTCTTGTTGATCGTCGGTACCATTCTCATAAATATCATGAAGAGGAGTATTTGAAGACAGTTGTTGAGATATGGAGCGTATGAAAGTGCTGTACAATGCAACCAGTTTTGGTTCATAATTGGGAGGAACCGATGACAAGCCTGCAATTTCCGTTAAGCATTTAATTGCCACATTCCTGAACTGAGGCGCAGGCAAGAATCTAAAAATTAGTTTAGGCCTAAAGGAATGTACCGATTAACAAGTTCTTCAATAAGGTTAGTCTCAAAGATATAGCCAAGTGGAATCCAATTCAAGAAACGAAGCAGAGTCTGAAGGGTCGACAACAACAAAGGAATCGACGTAGCTTTCTGTAACACTTCATTGCACAATTCAAAAATCTTTGAGAATTCACCGCATAATTGATTCTTCAATGATTTGGCCTTCTGACTGATCATTTGCTCAGCGGAAAAGTCAAAGATTTCTTCAGACAGCAGCTTCAAGATGATCATATTATTCTCGCACAAAGTCAGTCCAGTTCTGCTGCTTTCAACGATTTCTTGAACGAAATTTGGCCAGTTCTTTGGCCATTCGTATTTCAAGACCTGAACCAAAATCAAGTTCAGCTTGTTCAAGTACACTTTCTCCCTGTGAAACGACTGTTCATTTTGAGAAATCTTGATGATGGTCCCTACGATAAAATCTCTAATTGCGCTGCACTGCTCTCGCGGTAAGATCTTCCATTTTGTTTGAATAAGCTTCTCCAAGACTTGCAATGCAATGTACTTTGTTTGTAAAGAATTCGAGTGAGTCAAAATGAAGTCGACCCTCTGCCATGCTTCTGGGTGCTGCTGGAACTGCGCAATTATAATCTGAGCTTTCTTTTGCTGCAAAATGTTAGCGTTTGCTCATTGCGCATTGAGCCAGATATTTACCTACGCAAGTTATTAAGCTATTTCAAAATAAAGACGAACTTACCTCTTCGCCGTGGCCGGAATACAGCTTATTGACTACTTCATCAAAAAGCTGTACATTTAAGTCTCTCGTAAAGTCCAGAATAGATTCCATAGTCATGTTCGAAATGCAATCAAGCTCTTTTGTTTTGAACAAATAACTTTAAGCGATATGTGCTGTTGAATTGACAGGAAACTTTTAAAGCAGTCTTTATTTACACCCCGATTTTGTAACGCATACTTCTTACAGCTTTATCTTCCTTACCCAACCACTTATCATAATACCGAAAGTGACATACTCTGAGATATCCTCGGCGAAGCCAGGCGGATGAGGCAATTCAATCAATGTTTCTTCCAAGACATTCCATAAATCAAAAACCTTCTTAAGTCCACTTTCAACGTCCAACCATTTGTCAAACTCAGCTTTTGTCTTTTGTAAAGCTGCAGACGGAGAGGTGCTGATGCATTCACGAAGATAAAACGCCATCACCAAACCACCAAGTGTATTTGTATCTCCTTCAAACGGAAGGACCACATCTGGAGGTAGTTTTGTATCAATATTTGATGCACTGATCAAGTATGACAGTAAAGACATTTCTACAACATTTCTTAAACTTCTCTTTAAATTCTTTACAAACGCAACAAAGCCTAGCAAGTCTTTTGAAAGATGAGGCCCATCATAAGCAACACCTTTAGATTCAAACGGAACAAGACAAGCCAGTCTTGATAGGAACCAAACATACTTGTTTATAGTCGCATCCTGATTTCCAGAAAAGTCTTGAACGGCGAAATCAAAAGATGGATTGTAAGGATCTAGCTGGAATGCATACTTTGTTTGGAATAGTTCCAAAACTAACCAAACTAGATCAGCGAGAGATTCTTTCTCTTTGGTTGCCAGTGCTGGCGAGTTCTTGATATGTGCAGGCATCAGAGCTTTCAAAAGCGCATGACCAATTGGAGATGTGTGATGATTCTTCAAAACAAAACCACGCAACTCAAGAACTTGACAAAGTGCAGCTAACCAAATACTTTGCTGAGATCTTTCTTTATCTCCTTTCTCTTGTTTTACAATAGTGTCTTGGGAGAACTTTGGATCCTCCAACATTTTCAATATCTTGACAACACCCAAACATTCACCTTTTTTAACATTAATATACTTTACGAAATCCCAACTCATTAATTCAACATTCTGTGATATTTCATTTCTTGTAGGCAACAAGTGACTTCGCTCAAAATCGAACCAATGATAAGCATAAACTTGTTTCTCAGTCCAGAATTGATTCAAGTTCTGAGTCAGGAAAGCCAAAGCATAACCACGCAAGTTGTATAGGTTTGAACTCGTAACAAACCTTCTGTATTCATCCATTTCTCCCGAACACAAAGGATGCGATTCCACTAGTAAACTAGTAGCAAGAGTATTCAGTACTTGAGGGTTAATAACACCCTTTGACAAATAACGATAAACTACATCTGGATACTTTGGTCCAACCAAATCATACAAATCACCAGGAGTGTTCATCATGGACAGTGGCAAGACTGTTCCATCATCTGTTAGCACGGGCTGTGATGAGATTATACTTTTTACTCTCATGAATTGAACCCTTTGTTCTTCATTAGCAGGATCATTAGCGTCGTAATTAGACATGATTCCATTATATCCGTTACCAAACTGCTTTACAATATCTACAGCTGCCTGGAAAGAAAAGCGACCACCATTAAACTTCAAAACCAAAGCATTAGTGGAAATATAGTCGAAACCAGCGAGCAAACATGCATCCAAGAACTGATCCTCATTCAATTGAGCAGCATTAAGCAGTGAGCGTTTCTCGATCCAAGAGAATTCTCCTTGTTGAAAGTTCATGTCTAGAATGACCCTTTCACAAGGATACAACAAGTAATCGTTTGATGCAAACACAGCATGAATGTAACCAGTTTCAGAAGTATCAAAATAACTCAACTGAGCCAAGGAAGAATATGGAGCACGAATACACTCAACTGAAGTATTATCCAACAGAAAATCAAGCAAGAATGTTTGCAACTCAGCTTGAGTCAATGCGCCACCAGCAGAACTAAAAGCAGAGTATGCCCCAACCAAATTTCCTTTACGATACTCAGACCAGCCCTTAAGAAAATATTTAGAATCATCTTTTAAACACAAACCTGTTCACGCATGGCTGGTCTACGATCCTCTGCGTTAAAATCCCTACGAAAAGGCTGCGGCAACCCAGCGAAAACAAAGAACGGCTGAATACCAACATTCCTATGACAATAAGGGAACCATTCTCTCTGATGAAAGAGTTACTTTAAATTGTCCAACTCTGTTTTAATTAGCCCTTGGAGTGTTAATGGATATCCAGCGATCGCATTCAAGGAATTCTCTCTGGACTTGGCCATCAACTTCCTTAGAAAATGGGCTGCATCGATTCCAATGCGGCATCCGCTAAGTTCGCTTAATTTCGCTGTCTGTGGCTTCTGGTAAAATTCGAGTCCTCTAATTGGCATGTCTGACAAATTCTTTTGATCAAGAGACAGAAACCTTTTAAACTTCTCTAGAATGGTTATTGATAAAGTTGAGCAATTCGTCAAGGAATATTTCCAGCGAAATAAATTTGACGTTTCTCATGATATCTTACACGTACAAAGGGTCAAAAGCACTGCATTGAGCCTCGCTGCAATGGAAGCAAAACACAATCAGACCCAAATTGATCTCGAAGTTGTTAAATTGGCTGCGCTTTTACACGATGTGGGTGATTATAAGTACGCTAAAGAAGGGTACGACTTAAAACAAGACTCCGCCTGAATTTTAGATCACCATCTGCTGCAGAAGAAGTATCGAAGTTGTTGAATGAGTTGCAATACGCTCAGACAACGATCGACAAGGTGTTGTACGTAATCGAGAATATTTCGTTCAGGAAGGAAATAAGTCAGAAGGCATCGGTAGATCATCCCATAGAGTTAAAGATTGTTCAGGATGCAGACCGTTTGGACGCAATTGGTGCAGTTGGAATCGCGAGGTGTTTCTCTTTTGGTGCAGCTAGAGACAGGCCCATGTATGATCCCAACGTATTACCAAAAGAGAATATGACGAAAGAAGAATACGATGAGCAAATCAAAAAGAATAACAGTGTAACGCTGAACCACTTTTACGAAAAGTTGTTTAAGATCAAGGATATGATGAAAACAGAATCTGGTAAGAAGATTGCTCAACAGAGACACGATTTTATGGTTACGTTTGTGGAGCAGTTCAAACAAGAAGCGTTCAATTAGAACATCATAAATATAATCTCTAAAGTTCTGTGCAATTAGACTGTTTGTATCTTTCTCAATTCCATCTATATGAGGGCATTCTTGTTCAAAGCGTTGCTAATTCTTATGGTAATGCTTCAAGCTTGGGACAAACTTCTTGTTTTTCTACGCCACAATCTTTGCTTGATCTTCACCCAGAATGAACGCAGCAGTTGCGCAGAATATCAAAAGATGCATTTACAATTATCGCGCATACCCTCACAGAGCCGCGACCGAAAGCAGCAACCCTCAGAGAATGGAGCTTATTAAAAGGCTTGATGAATTAGATTGGAAAATCTCAAGGAAGGAACATAAACACGTAAAAACTCCGAAAATGGTTATTGTTGTTGATACTGAGTTCCTATTGTGTAATTTGCAAGTGGTTGCTGACATTATCGATCACCTGAGCCCGCATGTATGGCTGGTCTTACCGTGGGCTGTTGTTAAAGAGGTTGATGTGCTCAAGACTAATGATGATGCGATTACAAAGGAAAATTCAATGACACTTGGGGATTTGGCTATTCAAGGGATTTATCTGGTTCATCATTTGATTTCTAATGGGCATCCTTCCGTGGTTGGACAGCAGTTGCATGAAATGGTGTCGAATGAAAAGAACTATCTTGATCGCATGGCAGATTGTGCGCGATACTACAAGCAGAAAGTCTGTGCAAATTTGGTTTACCTCAGTCGCAGTAAGCACGTTATTGAGAAAATTATTCCGTTTGAAATTGAGTACGTATCGGAAATTCAAGGCCTTACAGTGTCAGAGCTCTTGAACATTCTAACCGAGAAGGCATTCAAGAATGCAACTGTAGAGTCAGATGAGTTATTAATTGAGTGAGTAAATTTTTATTACTACAAATAATTTTATGCTACATGGTTCAAAGCGTTTAATTCAATCGCTGTTTCTGGAGGAACAGAATTTTTGGAGGCAATTCCAGCGATCTTATCAGGAGGCTGAAGTCCATTCTGGGATTTCTCAAAGTTAAGCAACGCTTCATGTTCTAGAGTTCTCTTAGAATGACCTTTTTCTGAGACTGCAGCTTCAATGTAATCATAAGCTCCGACACCAAGTTGACTTTGATCAATGCCAGCAACTTCATCGTCGTCAAGAACTCTTAGTTTTAAAGCAGGAATTGAATTGATAACCAACAGTAAGATGAATGTGACACAAAAAGACCATGCTAAACCGCCTAGAGACCCAGCTAGCTGGTAACCTACTTGAATGTAATGACCGTCCAACCAACCTCCTGGAATTGTTGCTCCACCAAGTGCAGCAATGCTTTTCGACGCAAAGATACCTGTGAGCAAATTTCCTGTAATTCCGCCAACTCCATGAATACCAAAGACATCCAAAGCATCATCAAAGAAATACAAATGTTTGAAACTTATGAATAGTACACAACATGAAGCTCCAACAAATCCAAATATGACGGCAGACCACGTAGGAACGAAACCAGCAGCCGGAGTAATTGAAACCAGCCCAGCGACAACTCCGGAACAAAATGCAAACGCAGAGAACTTCTTTGTTGTGTAGTATTCCCATAAAACCCAAGTGATACCGCCCATAGAAGCCGACAAATTTGTATTAATTACAGCAACTGCAGCACGAGCATCAGCAGCTAGCTGAGAACCACCATTGAAGCCAAACCAACCAAACCATAATAATGCTGTTCCAAGAAACACTGAACTTAAATTGTGCGGTTTGAAATTTTCCTTGCCTAATCCAGATCGTTTCCCAGCGACCATTGCATATGCCAACCCAGCAGCGCCAGATGCAATATGAACAGGTGTCCCACCAGCGAAATCCAATGATCCTAGTGTAAACATCCAACCCTCCGGTGCCCAAGTCCAGTAAGCGATGACATCGTAAACGATCGTGGACCAGATGAATAGAAAGAAAATCGCAGGTAGAATTCTTGTTCTCTCAGCTGCAGCACCAAAAGCCAACGCAGGTGTAATCGCAGCGAACATTCCCTGATAGAACATGAATACACTACCCGGAATAGTTGGTGCAGTAGGATACATGAACAATGGATCAGAAGAGTCGAACATGCCCATGAAGAAGGCATTATTGAGGTTGCCAATAAATGCATTACCAGAAAGAGAGAATGCCAAAGAAAAGCCGCAAACGAACCATTGCACTGAAACGACTGCCAAAGACAACACACAGAGAAAAATCAAAGACAAAGCCTAGATCGTAAAACATCAGGATAAAAAAAGTGAATTCTTTACATTCTTGTGCCTTGCCAGACCTGAGTAAAAGTACCCAAGTCCGGGGATCATCAACATAACCAGTGCTGCCGAAAAGATCACAAAAGCTGCGTCTCCTGCATACGAGAAATCAGTTAGATCGCAAATCTAAGTGACTTACCATCAACTACTGCCATATTTAGCTACACAGAAGAAAAGGATGAAGATGATAGTGACTGTTGTAAGAAATCAGCTTCATCCGATACATGGCAAAGTTTGCTACCAACGTTGAAATTCCGGATCAAACAGGCCCAAATTTCAACTTTGCTGAAGCTGTAACACGGATACGTGATACCAAAAATCCTTTAATAGATCTATTAAAAAAAGCTATGATGCTATCACTGAGAAGTCGTCGAAAAGAACAGAACCTCTGTGTGTAACAAGTTCTCCATAGATGGTGATATTGTCGGGAATTTCTTTGAAACAGAGAGTGAATGATCTAACTTGCCACCCAGTACTCTGTCGATCAAAGTCATCTTCATACTTAACAATTTTTCCATTTCCGAAGACAGCCTCTGCCCCAAGTCTCCATTCAACGTAGTTACCATAAAATCTTTCGATCCTTGACCACGCAGCAACAACGATTTTAGTGACAGGCTTGTTTTTTGGAATATTAATTGTTTGATATAGTCTACTTCGGGTTGGGTTCGGTGCCAAGTATCCAGATGCATCGATCGAAAGTCTTGCAGTGTAATTTCCCTTGTGGCTCATATTTGTCTGAAGTATATGGAAATTCAGACCGAACGGCGATAACCATGTATGATGTCCCTCTTCAAATCCGCTATTCAATACCATGCCTCGTGCTTGTTTAGACTTCAAAGTTTTAACTGTTACACTTCTTCCAACATCCTCGAATTCAAATCTGTTCCCTACTTTCACCATGAGATGGTATTTGGTATTTGGAAAAACGTCTCTGATAATAATTTTTCTTTGGTTGAAATCGTTGCCTTCGCCTGCATTAACAGTAGTGAACTCCTTGCCATTCGTAGAAATTCCTATCATGAAGTTGTAATGCGTATTTGAATAACTTGCAGATTCTACACAGTCATAATACTCCAATGACAAAGAATAGTCAAGTAATTCTTCAACGTATAAACATTTCAAAGGAGCCGGTTTAATCAAATCCATCATGACTCTCCCAAAAGAAACAAGTCTTACGAGGTCATGCTTTCGTAAACTATCTTTCAAAAACCGAAAAACTCTGTTACGAAACTGGTCATACTTTGTTTTCCTTAACCAATGAGGAACTTGCTCATGGTAAAATGCAATCTCAGGACATGTTGCAACCCTAATCTTTTCATTCTTTGCGCGCAAGAAGTAATCTTCATGTTCTCCTAATTTTAATGATTCATCCCACCTGATCTTTAAAGAGGTCTTTCCAGCAAATATGTTTGGCACAAAATCAACATGTTGACAGTTTGCTTGGCTTGGGGTATTATAAGAGCCACCTTCAAGATACAGGATCCGCTCATCCTCATCAACTCGCATAATACCACAAAAATCCAACTCAAACTTTTGCTCATCTGCAGGATTCTTGGCAGCAGCTATATCAAACCCATCCTTGATTAATGCGTAAAGGAGTCCTTCAAGTACGCTATTTTCATTGAAGATGAAATCATCATCCAAAGTCACAAAATAATCGCTTTTCACTCGATTCAACATGTAGTTACGCCCTGCTGATAGACCAACATCAAAAGGAAGTGCATAATATTCAAAATCGGATGTTGAAGGCTTCTGAGAATGTGCGAATTCTCCATCATCGGCAACCATGATGCGAACAGTTTTGTAGTAGGACCTGATAGATCTGATCAGTGAAAACACTTTATCCATTCTACCAAAAGTCTTTATCATTATTGTTGAGATCTTATTTGCGTCAATCATTCTTATGTGGGTGCTCAGTTCGATGGTCTCATCAATACATATACTAATCGAAATTTGATCTGTTCCGTCAGACTGAGGAGGAACATACACTAGCTTTGTGAAATATTCATTCAAACTCTGCAGTGAGTTTTGTGTAAAAGACAGCTTTTGTGAAGTTCCCTTCCCATTTAAAAGTCTTATGGAACCTTTTGCAGTTTCCAGATTTATAGAGAATGTTTTAGGAATCGAACAGGAACTCTGTGAATTGATTAATACACGAATATTCCCTAACATTCTCTCATTCATATCCATCTTTAAATAATTTGGTGCTATCAGTCGAAAACAATCAGCCCCTTGCGATGCAGTAACGCCCATGTTCTCGTAAACGGCAGAAACCAAACTCCCTTGTCCTTCTTGCATTAATCTCGTTTGATGGCCATAGAAGTGCAAACTGACGGATTTCCTTTCCAGCATACGCAAAGATGAAAGAGCATTTTGTTGTGATTTAAATAGGACAGGACTATCCAAATAATTGTAAGGATACAACGTGTGTGTATCAAGAACCGTTATGATCCCTTCGCCATAAGAGCCCACGTTGATGCTGTTCTCTTTCAATTTCTTGTATGCTAGAGTAATAGCTTTAGGGCCGACAGCGTTAAAGATGCTCTTATTATATGTACTGGCATCTCCAAAACCAATTTTCAGTGCTTGTTTCATGATCTGAGATTTTTTATGTGGAACACCCATAACACCTGGCGCCAGGTAGTAATCACCTCCAGCCAGACACCACTCACAATTACCGTTTGCTCTACTGGAATCCTTGCCGATAAAACCAGAATCTCCCATCAAGACATCCATTCTTTGTAACAATAGCGCATCAAAGTCAGAGTATATCCCACCATTTTTATACAGAATACAAAACCTCATGAAATCTGTCAAATGAGAATAAAAGTACGGACCATCTTTCCATTCATCAATTCTCTGAATCCAATCGCTACCTTCCTTACATTGAACATCACCGGTATTAACCAATGATCTCAAGTAATCATCAGTTATTTCGACAAAGTTCAACTCATACCCAAGCTTAACATATAGAATAAGGTCATGATCAGTGATAATATTAAGATCTTTGAGGTAAACATGTAAGTTAGCATTAGGATGATGAAACAGATAAGTTTCAATGACCTTCTTATTCCTTAGTCGAAATGTACTGGAATTCGTGGTCCAGAACAAATGTATATCAATTGGTCTTCTTAGTTCCAATGTATCATTTATTGTGACCAGTTTAACAGATGTCAATGGATCTGATCTTATTTCACTAAATTGGAAGCCCCAAAGCTCCGAGACAGCTCTCCACTGTAAAGCTATGACAATCGCTGTTACTACAAGTACCATCATCGAGACTGATCTCAAAGTGCCATTGTGATATGATGCTTTGCTCTCAGGAGGCCCTTGTTTATTCATGGTTGCTGCTACAGCTGAGTTTGTCATGGTCATTTCTTACAGGAAACAAGACACGACTAAAACTACTCTGCATTGAAGGAAAGAGATTCAGCGCTTAGCATTAATTCTACAATTCACTTAAAATTTCATGTCTTTCAGGCATTGGATATGTTCTCGCCAGAAAGGTCCGTAACTCAGTACGATAATGCAAGCATCATAAAGACATGAAATTTTTTAAGTTCATTACGCGTTCCCTGAGGACTCTAAAGCGTGTAAAGCGCTCAGGAAATGCGTCGTGGAAGATTTCGATTTGCCAGAAAAAAAACCTTCAGAATCTTTTGAAGGTTTGAAAGAAGGTGAATTGTCAGCATGTACTCAAACAGGAGCGAAGTTGATGATGAGGCTGCAGTGAAAATACGCCGTACAATTTACTCTTACAGAACTAATCCAGAAATATTCCCAACTGAGTCTCGTGATGTGCAGCGCATGGACCAAATTAATCAGTTGCCTGGCATTAACTGGACAGACTGCTGCAAAGAAAAACGGGTACGCTTTACGGGCAAACGTTCACGTTAACTTTTCTGTTAGTCTGTAACGAAGCCTGAGCTTATTATTGTGGTTGACACTGAATTTTTATTGTGTAATTTGCGCCTAATCGCTGAAGTTGTTGATAGACTTACTGTTTCGGTGTGGCTGGTTCTACCTTGGGTCGTCGTCAAAGAGTTGGACGCTCTTAAAGTAGTTCTTTACGATTATGTTCCGGCATTGACCTGTAGATGTCTGACGAATATTTGGGCCACGGCATTGGTAAATGCGTCGGTGATTTAGCGATGGAGTCAATTTACTTGTTGCATCACTTGATTTCTTCTGCGCATCCTTCAGTTGTAGGACAGCAAATGCCTGAAATGATTGAAAACTGTCCCATGAATATCGATAAGATTGTGGACTGCGCAAAGTATTTTAAAACGTATTCATGTCCGTTTCTTGTTCTTTTGGCTGGTGACAGAGAGATTCGAGAAAAGGCCCATGCATCGCACATTCATGTGATATCTGAATGGAGAACGACTTGTCCTGAGTTGTTACAAAGAATCGCTCAAAGTGCAACTGTTGTCGATACTCCTTATGGAGGTTCCAGTAGGCATGGAGGATATGATGCATTGTCCGTGGAAAGGAAAAAGAATCTTATTGCTACGATAATCAATACGTTGAACATACTGATTATGACTGTTCCTTTTACTGTAATAACTTTGTTCAAAGACGAGTTTGGTGACGATTTTGTAGAGTTAGCTGCTGTTAAACCGCCATGGAGTTTGTCTCAAATGTTTTACTTGATGAGAAAACATTGGTTAAGTGTGTTTCGTGACCATTTCTCTCGAAACAAACATGATGCTGAAGATCGATTCAGACGTCTGGAAAGCTTTGTAAAACGCTGGGAACAAACTGGTGGTTCCTTTTTATTGTATGACTCTACGGTAACTACTTCATCTGGTATTGGAGCATACACAAGAATAAGAGCTGCAATTTATAATTCGACTCCGGAAACTTTGGCCATCAATGCGGAAGAAGTTAAATTGCTGATTAAAGACACAATTGAGATTATGGAAGGTTTCACAATTATGCAGAAAGAAAAGAAAAATTATAGTTCTGAATTGCGTGCATCGTTGCAGCAATTGTCTTGAAGAGTCGCAAAGTTGAAACCTGCTATAAATAGGCTCGAACACTTTCTACTTCCAGACAATAAAATGAACATCACCACAACGTCTAATACAGATATATCTGGTAAAAAAGGCGTAACACAGAAGAAGAAACCTTCCCCACAACATCCAGCACCAGAGGGCGAGTGGAAGTGTGTGACTTGCGGATGTCCTGAACATTTGACACCTGTGAAACGACTAGGCCCAGATGGCATGAGAGTAAGCCTGATACGCTGAGAGAGATGTGATCTAATTTGATAATGTAGAACATATGCAATGCCTGTTATATCAAGAATCGTGCACAGAAAGAGAGAACAATGAAAGGTTCAGCACGACCAAACGTCAACCGTCAATCTCCATATCAATATACGTCGGTCTCACCTACTGCTACATACGCAGCATACTACAGCAATCCGTTATACTTTGGTCAGCCTGCATATCAACAATATGATCAGGGTCTCATGAATCAGTTTCAGTTTTTCCAGGCACAGAACTCGTAAGTCTATGCACGAACTATATATTAACTGTCAAGTGCACCTGGAGTTATTGATGCGTCTCTGTTATCCTACTTGCAACCACAAAGTGTTATGGGACAATACAAAGAGCCAAGAACTGAGCAAGTAGAAGATCATGTTTTAGAAATTCCAGTTCAAACAGAAGATTACGAAGATGACTTATCCAAATCTTCCTCTCCTAAAAGGAAACGGGCTGCTAGGGCAGGTACCACGAAAAAGCATGCAAGCAAGAGGCAAGGACACTCTATGTGATCGAATGTCGCGGACTGGAGCGCAACATTTGATATAACCCGATAATAGATCGTTAAAAAAGCCTTTCACTCGCTATTTTGATTATTCTCAATTAATCAGTTTCTATTAGCAACTGAGTACGCCCAATTAACAGCACTTTCCACCAGCATCAGTTGAAACCTTTTGAGCATCACCCAATTTCAGCTTCTTGTCAGCACCAGCCTGTTGAACATTGGATGCACCCATTCTACAAAACAATTAATGCATAAGAAGTACAAGCGATCTTTACCTGTCCTTGATTTGCTTAGCCATAGTCAAGAAAGCTTGCTCGACGTTGGTTGCATTCTTGGCTGAAGTCTCCAAGAAAGGAATGCTCAAACCATCTGCAAAGTCTTTGGCGACCTGATAGTCGACAACTTTCTTGTCAGTCCTGTCGCTCTTATTACCGACCAACAACTTATTGACACCCTCTGAGGCATAACGATCAATTTCCTGAAGCCACTGTTTAACATTGTTGAAAGTATCCATATCAGTGACATCATAAACGACGATGATTCCATGGGCTCCTCTGTAGTATGAGCTGGTAATTGTGCGGAAACGCTCTTGACCTGCGGTGTCCCAAATCTGGAGCTTAACAACTTTGCCCTCCAATTCGATTGTTCGGATCTTGAAGTCGACACCGATGGTTGAAATGTAAGAGTCTGTGTAAGTATCATCAGCAAATCTTAATAGCAGACAACTCTTTCCCACACCAGAGTCACCGATTAGGAGCAATTTGAACAGATAGTCGCTAAATAGTTTACTCATGACCTCTTTAACTTGATGGCTTACTATTCAGGATTCATTCTGTTGTAAATGCAGTTCTTTTGTTGGAGTTGGAATTATCGCTGTCCTGTTGACTGTCGAAAGAAGAATTGTGGCCGCCACCAAACTCGCTCGACTTTTGATTGCAAGCGAAGTTTCAACTTCATTGTAGTTTAAGTGATATCGAAAGAATATTGATTTATTAAGTAACGTAACACAGATATCATAAGATCAAGAGGTTTAGGCGAACCCTTTGAACTCAATATCCTCTTCTTTAACGAACCTGTACGTGATCATTGCAATAAACCATGCCACGACTTGAATAGCCAAGTAAACGAAACCAAGGGCGTACACTCTGGGATCAAGAGTGGAACCGTCTGCACCAAAAACATTTGAAAAGGTATCTGAAGCGCTGTTGTCAGGTAGCCTGAACCGATTTGTTCGCAAGAGCATCAATATGACCAATAGCACAATAGATAATGTTGCCCATAGTATGTAGATGAAAGTGTAAAGAGACGCTGGTGCTTTCAGACAAACTTGCTCTTCATCTTCTTTATGCTTCCATATCACGAAGAGCATGATAAGCGGGAAAAGCAGTTCTATGAGATTTATCGGACTGAGTTTGTCACCGGCTTCCAAGGAGAACACGAAGTTCAGTATCACCACCGTTATCTGCAAAAGACAAATCAAAGTAAAAGGAATCTTCAACAGCCACTGCATGTATTCTATTTAATCAGTCTGCACAAAAAGCATGACGTTGCTCCACATCAGAATAGGGAACGTTTCAACGTCTCTGATTCGTTAGATCTAGTCATGCCTTCTTCGTATGTTGCGCTTGCTTCCGTTCTTTTGTATACAGTCGCGCCGTGCTTTCGTTATTCATCTTCATATCAGCGCTGTCTGATTTCACCACTACGCTTCGGCGTCGTAAAATTTTCCTTGAAGTGCTTCTCCACAAAGCTTTTAGCCAGTCGCCATCGTCATCTTCGTCCTCATCGTCGTGCAGGAGATCAATTTCTCTTCCATGGAAACTCCATCGATGTCTGTAAAGAGCATATGTTGACCATATCACCATCCATGTCTTCCCAGGACTTAAGATCATGGCAACTGGACCATAATACAGATACAGAAAGAATACGTTAATAAACTGATAAAGGACAATCATCATAACTATCAGCCTAACAAATAGTCTCCGATGCAATGGATATTTTCTTCTGTTGTGTATTGGCGGAAAGAAGTATATGTCAGGATCAGAAATAGCTTGAACTTTCGGTCCATAGAGTTGCTCTGGAGGAGTGATACAAAACGAAAGATAGATAACTAATGGAGCCAATAGATATACAAGCTCAAACAATCCAAAAAGCCAAGTGTCAAGTAGTGGCAGCCAATTATCTAGGAATATTAGACACGCAACATCTAAAAAACTTACGCTCAACATAAATTCCAACCAAGTAAAAGTAGCCAAATTTCTCATACCAAGGTAAATTCAGTTTAAGCATGGAGGAATCGGGTATCAGTTCTCCTATAAAAAATGGCCCAACAACCATGTACAATGCGTAGCAATATAGAGGGTAAAATGTTCCAGGCAACGATGTGAGGGTCACCAGTCTGTAAATTGTAGCATGAACGAAATACTGGAAATCCAAGTATACTAGTTTCAGTCGAAGGTTCATAATTTGAATATATCTCTTCGCTCGATTTTGTAAAGTATCTCCGGGTGACAAGCGAATTGCAACAGGTCGATCCAAATCAACCAGGAAGGCAGAGTATCTAACGCGCCAACGATGATATCGCCTAGATCTGTGTAGATACGCAGAAAATAATTTCGGCAGTAGAAGAAGACCAAGAGTTATTATTAAATACGGAACCATGAAGAAAAACTTGAACCAATACTCATAGTTCATAGAGATAATATAGGCCCCAGGACCTCCGAGTACTCCATCTTTCATTCCGTCAGTTCTGAAATATAATTCTTGAAAGCCGAAATCGCCGGTTGAATCTGTAACCTCAATTCTGAGCTTGTGTTTCTTCTTCGTGTACACTGCGGGATTCCAAGCAACGACATAAAGTGGTTTTGACTCCGAAAATCCAACGGCCTTTTTAATATCTTCAGAGAAGAGCACACCATCGACGTAAACTTTTCCAGTAACAATCGGTCGTTTGGAAAATACTAAGAACCGAATATGTGTTGACTTCAAGACTCTATGAACAGGCTCGTGACTCTCTAACAAATACCTCGAGTCCTTGGGATTAGTAATCAGCACTACAGGCGCATCATCAAAAGAAGTTTTAGAACCTTTTTTTAAAATCGAGGCATCGACAAAAGATATAAGATCATGATCAATTGACAAGATTCTGTAACTGCCATGAGATTTCATATCAGAGAGTTCCAACTCTAGAAATTGCTCTTCCATATGATGAGTATGCATCATCTCTCCAAGGCCACCCACAAGCTTGTGTAAATGCCCAGAAAGGAAAACTGAAACATATCGACTTAATTGATTAAATGATGCACCACTTGAAGCGTAACCTGTAAGAATCATTTTGTAAGGGTAATGAGCCATAAGAAAAGTATGATTAGAATAAGCAGAATATTGGGATATCTTGGAGTAAAAATAATCCATGTCGTATCGATCCAAATACCCAAAGAAGTTAAACGGTCGACTTGGCCCAGATATCGGACAAGAATCGAGGGCTATAAACGTATAGTTTCCGTAAGGCTTCTGAACCTGAAACCAATACTGTTCTTCTTTCACGCTAGAATACTTTTGAAACAAGTTCTGCTCACTTATGAATGATGGAACATTGAAGCAGTCATGATTACCCCGTTGATCATACCAAAACTTATCAGAACTGACACCCACTCGATCCAAAATTTGATTCTCTTCAAGTAATGAATTATAATTAGACCATTCTTGTAAAATTTGCTGCGAGCCGACCTTCCATGCGTCTTTAGCGTCAGTTATGTCTCCTGTGACAAGCACAAACTCTGGATTTATCACAGGCAAAGAATAGTTCAAGAATCTTTCCAAGAACTTCAGTCCCCCTTTCTTATTATGAATGCTGGCATGTATATCAGATAACTGAACAAAGTAAAACAATTGGTCAACGGAATCCCCCATAATTAAATCATCTTGTGTCCGTCGCAAAGGTTCAGGCATAAAACTCACGGAACCATTGCCATTATTTAAAACTTTTCTCGATATGCTGTCAGTCGCTTTTAAGTGCAATCGATACGCTCTCCACCAGCAGTAGAAAGTGACCGGAACTAGGAACCATGAAAGCTTTGCCATTTTGTCAAATTCAAAACGAAAACCGAGCGATCGTAACACGTGCCTCCCAATTAAAGTCTATTGAAGACACAGAGGGTCTTTTTGATTCGAAATTAAGGAGCTAATTATTTTCCTCATTTAAANCCATGAAAGCTTTGCCATTTTGTCAAATTCAAAACGAAAACCGAGCGATCGTAACACGTGCCTCCCAATTAAAGTCTATTGAAGATATCAGAGGGTCTTTTTGATTCGAAATTAAGGAGCTAATTATTTTCCTCATTAAAATCCAAGGCTGCTGTTAGTTTCTCTATCGACGCATGGCCTTCTTGGATCTCGTCGACCTCCTCGTATTCGTCTTCTGACGCTGATGGTGGTAGCATATAAGGATCATCGTCATCTTTACGCGCTGCCTGTTCAGCTTCTATCTCGGCAAGGTATTCATTCTGGACCTTTATAATTTCATCGCCTGTTTTGCAATCCTTGTAAAGTTCAAACAGCTCTTGGTTAAGTTCATAAAAAGTGCTGCCCCACTATACAAGTTAACGCTTAAACGAATTCAACAAGTAAAATACCTTAAACACGCTTAAAAGACGGTCTGCCTCTTCGTTCTCTCCGATTAAATAAAGACATGCTGCAAGAGCTTCGGCACAATTTAACTTGAAAGGCTTTCCGTAATTAACTGGATTCGCAGCGACAAGATACGGAAGTAAACGTTCGTTCTGCGGTCTGCATAACTTGGAAAACGGAACAGTCTCAATACGCGCCCAAGAACAATCAATAACAGCCAAGCCTTCACTTAGAATGATATCACGATCCGCGTTAGACACAACGCTTTTTCCATTGGGGCTCAAGACGATACCGCGGTGCTTGTGGCCACCAACTTTGTATTCTTTGATCAGATTTAAGCGTGCCAACTTTCTTCCGCTGCACTTCTTTGGATCACATTGGTCAAAGTCCCACATTCCAATTATCAGGTTGCTCTTTGCCTGTGATGCTTCTGCGTCCGACGCCTCTCCGCTGTCATCGAGATTCCGTATCATTCCTTTTACCCGTCTATTTTGCTTCTTGCTCTCATAATGCTGCGATCTTCCCATTTTCTTTCGAGTGAACTGAAAAAGAAAAGATATGATGTTATTGAAGAGATTTTACACTTCTGCAGTAAATGCAGCTCCTAATCGCCCAGTGTCACTACTCAGTAAAGTTCAAGCTGATCTCAAAACGTCGATGCTAGCAAAGCAGAAGGAACGTGTTCCAGCTCTTAAATCATTATTAGCTGAGCTCAAATATGCACAATTATCACCTAATGCTACAGATAGTTACGCTGCAGTTAGGAAACAAATTAAGTTACGAGAGGAAAGTATAATGACTTATACTCAAGCTGGAAGACAAGATTTGGTTGAGAAAGAACAGGGAGAAATCAATATCATTAAAGAATATTTACCAGAACAGATTAAGCCAGGAGAGATCGAAAAGGTCGTGCGTGACTTATTGGCCAATGAACTCAAAGGTGAGAAGAACATGGGCAAAGTAATGAAGGCCCTTGGGTCGAAGATTGACAGTTCAGTCGCACCATCAAGTGTGGTAGCACCAATAGTAAAAGCTGTGCTAAAGTCGCTTTGATGATGATGTCTGGTATTCAGCGTGTTCAGCATGTGGATATTCAATGTCTAAAAATAGAAAGTCTTGCTGCGTAAAATAAAATGCGCCCTATATTTAGCTTAGAGAATGATACTGGCTGGCAAGTATGTGCTCCATGAGAAAATGGGCGAAGGTGCTCATGGTATAGTCCGGTTAGTTTGCTCACACGATCTGATCATTGTTATTAGAAAAGCTTCAATACTGAACACTTCAAACAATAATTTCGTGGCACTCAAATCAGTGAAATTGAATACTCTAGAGCATCCTATTGATGGCAAAAGGCTAGTTAGGGAAATCGCGCTGTTACGAGTGTGTCGACACAAGAATGTGATATGATCTTAATGCTTTAGCCTCTAATCGTTGTAGATAGTTGCGATATCAGACATATTTATCGAAGATCAACATCTGCACATAGAGATGGAATTCGCGGATACAAGTTTAGAAGTGTTAATTGCAAGAGGTGTGCGCTTAACAAATTCATCTATCCGGAAGTTACTGTTTCAGATTCTCGAAGCATTGGACTTTTTGCATTCCATGGATGTCGTTCACAGGGATATCAAGCCATCTAATGTTCTTGTTAATAATAATGGTATCGTAAAGTTATGCGACTTTGGGCTGGCTAGACATATCAAGAGTAAAGCAATCAACAATGCTGCTGATCTAGAAGAATATGTGTGTACACGATGGTACAGGCCGCCTGAATTATTTTGGGGCTGGGATTCTTACGGAGTAGCTATTGATTTATGGTCTTTGGGCTGTGTGGTGGCTGAAATCATCAATTTGAAAGCTCTCTTCCCTGGTAGTAACGGTAAGAAGTTTTTCTACGTAATTCTTAATTTCATTGTAGGCACACAACAATTAATTTTTTTTAATGAAGTCTTGGGATATCCACCTGAAGATGTTCTGAGTAGAATGAAGTTATCTCAGGCAAAGGATTATGTTCTAACATTGGATTCTACTGCGTTAAGTGTTAAATTTCATTCAAGATTCCCTTTAGACACTGATCACCTTCTGGTAAACCTGATGAAATCATGGCTTCGGTACGATCCTGCATTGAGGTTATCTGCTGAGGATTCTTTAAAGCACAATTATTTTTCAGGGTTTCGCCATGAAACCGTTCCTAAAGTTGATTTCAGTATACCTTGGGACAACGAAGAGCTTTCTTTCAATCAGAAACTTAATATCCTTAGCACAGAGAGAAAACTTCTATCAGGAAAATCTTTACAAATGATCACACCTACTAAAAATGTGCCTGAACTAAGACTTAATTTATCACCAAGCACAATCAAATCGCCGTTATGGAGGGAATCTTTTGAGGAATGGTCTACTCTTAACATTCCCAGTGCAGATGTTCTATCTCCTCCTTCTCTAGAGGATGATTAATTTGACTAAAGAAATAGAATTGTGTTTTATTGAGTTTCTCGCTTTCTCATGTAGTCAACCAAACAGTCGTTGAAGTACTCTGGATTATCCAAGAACACTTGATGACCGGCATCGGGTACAATAACAACTTTCGATCCCTCTTTGAAGCAACCCTTCTCGTGCATTTTCTTCGGCGTACTGGAATCCATCCAATCGACCTCACCATAGTAGAAATCAACTGGCATTTTCAATGCAGGGAGTCTGTACTCCAACGGCTTCTTTGCCCATCCCATAGGTTGCAGGAGTCTAGTGAGAGAGAATTCACCAGCTCCATCTAACGAGGAGATTGAATGGATATACTCACTGAAATCAACAACAACATCATCTCCCAAGTGAGAAAACTTTCTTGTGGAATACTTTGAAACAAAGTGTCTTCCAAGGATCCCACTTGTACGGATAAATGCCTGTGGTGTTGCATCTTTGTCCCACAAGTAGGAAGCAAACCTCACCAAATGCTTTTGAGATCCAGAGAATCTTTCGATGAATTCTTCTCTGCTCAATTTCATATGTGGTACACCCGCGGGCGATATCAGAATAAGTCTTTCAACGTGGTCGGAATATTTTAAAGAGTAAGCAGCTGACAAATAACCTCCCAAAGAGTGTCCAACCAAAGTCATTTTTGATATGCCCATTTTTAATCTCCATTGTTCCAAAGAGTCAATAAAATATCCTTCAACATTCTGAACATCTTCATCTTCATTCTCAACTTTCTTGGGCAAAGGGTGTCGAGCAGAAGCGCCTTGACCAAGCCAATCGATTCCGTAAACGCGCCAACCAGGCACTTTCGACAACTCTTCGAACGTTTTGAAGTAAAATCCAAGACCGGAACCAAAGCCATGCGATAGAATAATCACTTTCTTGCCGACCGGTACACTTGAAAAGTCCCGATCTCCGTCCGTATCCATTAGGAACGTTTGGATGTATCGATCATTATCAACGTAGACTTTCTCCGTCTTTGAATAAGCTCTAGATTTGTTCAAATTGTCGATATCATCGACTGCATCGTTGAACTCCTTTTGATCATTTGACACTGCTGTTATTGCTTTAGTAAGAAGTTCCTCCGTCACATGACCTTCAAGGAACGAACTCGAAGATTTTATGTCAAAAGAAGACACTCTACGCAGCATTTTCCATTCAGCGATAGAGGCTCGAACTTGAGTAGGATCTGGTGCATCCATTTGATATGATCCGATTAATGTTTGATAAACTGAAGACAGCGGTTGCAAGAAGTATTGAGACACCAAACTATCTCCACCTGGTACAGTGCCCTCTGCCTTGATCATTTCACTCTCAGCTTCTGCAACAAGTGCCTCTTTATCTTTTAAGCTTAGTTCTGTGACTACGTTCATTCGAATCGTTTCTCGGAATAGAAGGTCGCGGATGATGTAATGCGAGAGTGATTCGCGAAGTTTCGACTTGTTCCGAGTAAACTTACGATATTTGTGAAATGCCGAAAACTGAAAGCGCTTCGATTCGCGAGCCCATTGGAAGGAAATTTATTCGTTGGTGGTCAGGTTTTATAGCTCTTGTTCTGTGGCCTGCTGTCTTGATAGCATGGCTTGTACAACTGGTTGGATTCTAGGAGGAAATAGAAATAGATTTTTTTGTATAATTGCATAGTAAATGAGACTAAGCGGGGCGTGCATCGACTTTAATTAGGGTTGAATAGAAGGTCGTCAAGGAACTTCCGAAGTTCTATCCAATCCCATAGCTTCAAAGTTGACATTCCGTGTGTCTCATAGCTCAGGCCAGGAAAAGCTGCTGGACCATTCCGGCGATGTCTGATAGCAATAAATTTCGCAATATTGCTACCATACAAAGTGTTTTTATGGCTTGGCCAGAATTTCTAATGAAGTTCTTACTGCAACTCTTGAGAAAATCTGTTCTCCTATGAAACAGCGATTTTTTGTCTTATCGCGAAATGTACCTTTACAATACGCCTCAAATGCAACCGTACATTGAGTATCCGGGCGAGAAACATCCAAAGCTAAAGAAGTATGGCTACATTGGCTTAAGAATTTGGGAAGTCGTGGTTTGGCTAATTCTGTTTCCAGCTGTATTGGTCAGCTTCTTTGTTCTACTGATCGTAATCCTATGAGACATTTAAAGCACAAAAGAATAAAATTTACAATTTCAAAACAATTTCATTTAATCTGTATCAACATAATCATTGCGAGCATTCTTTAGACTCTCCAGTTCTTCCTTGAACATATTTCGTTCAGCGATTAAATTCTGAACCAAATTCTCTTTAATCTCCAATGCCTGTTTCAATTTGTCAACTTCTTGTTGCAAATCTTGTGTCAATTGTTCCATCTCAAAGTATTTCACCTTTCCGTGTTCAAGAAACATCTTTAACTTTTCATTTTCCTCTTTCAATTCTTTTACAGTGCTTTGGGTTTCAGCGTCATTTTGAGTAGCAACTGTTTCTTCAGGGCGCTTGTCTATAGTTTCATGCTGCTCTGAGTCAAAGTCTGTTCTTCGCCTCTTCATAACAAAAACACTTCTACGCTTAGGCTTCATTCCGCCAGAGAAATCAAATTTAGATGCCTTCTTAGCTTGCTTGTCTTTTGTACCTTCTGTAACATCTTCAGACTCATTCCTCTTCTTCATTAACTGTTCCGTAAACTTGGAAGTATTCCCGTTAGCAGAAGACGGAACTGAGAAGATATTCCCTTCTCCCTTTCGAGGTTTAACATTTTCATCGTTTTCCATTGCATCTGTATGAACCTTCTTATCAGTACTTGGCTCTGGTGATGAGCCCATAACTTCCATGTCATCACTAAAGAGATTTGTGCAGGGATTAGGGGCAGACGCTGGATGATCCTGAGCCAACCTTGCTCTAATAGAATTCGACATTCTCTTATGTTTTCGTAAATTCACTTGTCTCATTTGTTTGCGCTGTTCCGGAACTGGTGATGAAAGCATTTGCTCGACGGCGACAAAAAATCTTGAAGGAATCTCTATTCAACTTCAACTGAGCGAAGGAATGAAGTTATCGTAATATGACTGAATATCCTGTTGCAGAAAGAACATTGAAGATTCTGGTAATTGCGTTATTTCTAGCTTTCCATCTTCATTAGTTCTGACACGAGAATACGGAGGTATACAAGTATTAGAAGGTATCAGCGTATTATCTTCAATGTAACAACAATCCCTAATGATAACAAATGCATTAATGACACAATCCTTTCCAATGTACACTCTTGAGCCAATTAGAACAGATTCAATTATGCTTCGATCGCCAATGAAGACGTACTCACCAAACTTCATTGGATAGTAAGAAAGAACTTGTTTATACATTTTACACGGAGGCCTTATCACAACGTCTCGTCGTATAATCGTATATTTACCAAAAGATAATGAAACGGAAGATCTTGTTAAGTCGCCCCTCAGTGTGCTTTTTGGATAAATTATGGATGTGCCGCCCAAAACGATAAATTGACTTCCTCCAATGACTGCGCTTCTGCTTATTTTATTTCCGCTCTCAGTTTCAATGTATTCTGCCCTTTTGTAATTCTCAATTGCTTTAGATTTCATTTCCGGGAAATGTCTGCAATTGAACTTTTACTGACACGATCTGTTCTTACGGAACGCTACGGCGACATCGTTGGTGTAAGTTTTTCTAAGTAAGGGAGCGTTTATTAATCTGTGCTATCGCTGTAGATTGTTGGGTTCACGCTTCTTCGCTTGGGAAGATCAACATTGGGCATTATGATTAGAGAATTAGAACCATTCAAGCTCAGAACGCTAAATATCAAACAGGCTCTAATGATACTCATTCATCAAAATATTATCACGTACTTTGAGTATCCAGACAAGAAGACTGATCGAACATTGACGTATTATCGCTTGAACTTTGATGCTGTGCTCTTACTTCTACGCCAGCCATCAATACTGCAATTGGCAAAGGAAAAGTTGTGCGATAATGAGTTGGAGCTTAGCGTGTTCAATGAGATATTGCAAGAGGGTCGTGTCGATAAATCGGGATTGTTGGGATCTTTATCTGGGCACGGCATCACTTCAGCTGCGTTGGATGGCATTCTGAAGAATTTCGAATCTAAAAGAATAATAATGAGGGCAGGTGATCATTTCGGAAAGAGCGTTGAAGATTATGTCATTTATACGGAGGAGGAAAAGAAACTTAATAATCCTCCGGAAGTTAAAACTGTTTCCAGAAAGAGGAAAGCTTACGGCGAGGAACAAGAAACTACGAAAGCTCGCTTATTGAATGATAAACAACTGATGTTGGTTGTTAATGATAAGAAAGTTCCTGAAGATAAGACTGTATATGCAATCAGTTATGACGCTATTAATGTTTTACTTCGAAACCAAACTGTTGTAGATTACTGTAAATCTCTGTGTGGTGATTTTGCTGCTGAAGTTATTGGTAAAATTATGGAACAAGCTTCGCATTCAACAAAAGCATGTCAATTATTCAAACACTCTGATAGTGTTAGTTTGGGTCAAATTCAAAGAATCATTTCTTCAAGTACCAAGATATCCATTGATGGCTATGACCGTGTTGGTTTATCCGCTAGCGATCGAGGAAATATGGTCAAGGATTTTATTGATAGAATTATCTACAGCCCTGGCAAGTTTCTGTCGAGAGGTGTCTCCTCTGACGCAATAACAACAAGTGTTGTTGTTGATTATGACTCTTGCATTCAAGTTTTACGTATGGCAATTATCGAAAGCTTGATTAAAGAATCTTGTGGAAACGCGAGTATGAGATTATTCAGATGTTTACAGAAAACTAAAATCCTTGATGATAAAGCTCTGTCATCCAGATGCCTTGTACCGTTGAAGGAAACTAGAGAAAGATTAACAGAATTATTGAAACATGGCTGGTTGGAATTGCAAGAAGTTCCTAGAGGTGCTGATAGAGCTCCATCAAGAACATCATTCTTTTACAGAATATCAAACTCTATTCTTGCGACCGCTACTCAGTTCGCCATCAAAGCTGTTGTTAATTTGTATGAAGTTATGGATATGGAGAATAAGAAGAATGAAGCATTGCTAACAAAACTTCAACGAACTGACGTGCAAGCAGACCCAACTCTGTTAACTGAGGAAGAGCGCAGACAGCAGAGCGATTATAAAAGAAGAAATGGTAGAATTAAGGCGTATATTGTGAAAATGGATGAAGTTATTCGGATTTTGCGAGATTTCTGACGCAATAGACTTTGATTTTCTTAGATGAACTCGCTTGATCTACTGAAAGCGGAAATTGCACGGAAACGAAAAGCAGCTGAAGCTTTTAAGCAGTATGAACAGGGAGCCCAGGAGCCTGCTAAAAAGCCTGTTATAGAGGATAGACGTACAAAGATGCCAGAGAGCAATGTGACACAGAACAAAAGCAACAAGATATCGGAAACAGAGGCAGAGCCAACATCGCCATCTACTGAGATCCCTGAGGATGAGTTGATCAAGAGATTTAGGGCTCGGAGTGAACCAATACGGCTATTTGGAGAGTCTCCAAAGGAAAGAGTTCAACGATTAAAACGCGCGGAAGCATTGCACAGACAAGCAGACCAAAAAGGACAAAGAAACAAGTTTAAGGATACACAAGCCAAAGTTGATCAAGAGCTTCAGTTGGAATTACTTCAGAATGGAATAGAGGTGGAAAAAAGCAATGATGAGACTGACGGCGACAGAGAACGAAGGCTTAAAATGGAAGTCATCAACAAATTTATACCCGACTTCGACAAAATCGGCGAGCCTCTACGGAAAAGTAACAGTTCTCGTTGTTATGAGTTGGTTTATGTATTCTTCAAGAAATTGCTTCTGGACTGGGACGTCGAGCTGACCAAAAGACCAGCAGAAATACGTCAAAGCGACCAAGGAAAGAACGAGACTGCAATTTACAAGCAAACTGTAGAAAATCTCAAAGTATTTTTTAAACTCGCAAAGAAACATTCGTTACCGGATGATGTTTACGCAAAGGTTGTTGAGATTGTATTCTGGATCCATCGTAAAGAATATGTCAAAGCAAACGATGCATATCTCAGAATGTCTATAGGAAACGCATGTTGGCCTATTGGTGTGACAAACATTGGTATTCATGAACGTAAAAGTCGAGACAAGATTTCTACTGATCAAGTTGCGCATGTTTTGAACGATGAAACGACAAGGAAGTGGATTCAAGGGATTAAGAGACTAATGACATTTGCTCAGAAACTTAATCCGCCAGATGATCCTTCCAAAGCCATAGGTTGAATAGATTTACTTTATTCTTGATTCTGTAAATAAACCGAACACGCTTACTTCGATTTCGTAAAAGTGGCTTGCCTGGAACCAGATTTCATTTTCAAATTACTTCTAGCATCCTTCTTGTTAAACTTTTCGTCAATTACGATGCCAGAATAAGGATCTTTCTGTGGAGACTGTTTCTTTTTAGAGCTGGACTCTTCATTCAACTGTTTTAGTCTCTTCTTTGCAAGTTCAACCATATCTTCATTAGTATAACTCTGTTCTGGTTCCTCCTGCTTTCTCTTCTTTTGACTTTGAGATTCTTGTGATTTGGATCCTTCAGCCTTACTTTTGTTCTTTCTCTTCCGTTTAGACTTGGAGTTCTTTGATGAGACCACAAAAATGTCATCATCTGGTTGTTCTTCGTCGCTTCCACTATCCAATTCGATCATGTCTTTTCCTTTGAACTTATCATCGACTTTCTCTTCAATAGCAGGTTCAGGACCCTTTTTAGGAGGTTCAGGAACAACCCCTTCCTGTTTGACTTCCACAACCATGTTTTCAACCTCGGTAATCGGTGCAAAAAGCCAGCTAGTTATCAAACGAACAAAAGGTAAGCTTTCATTGTTAGTTTCAAACACATCTTTGTTATTCGAACGCAACAATCCAGACTTCTTCAAGGGCAAACCGCTAGTAGGCTCCTGATTCTTTGAAGACGGAATGATCACGTCTTTTTTCTTTACATTGCCTATTAATACTCCTTCTTGAATTTCATCAGCATCGAATTCAGCATCTTCTTTTAAATCTGCACCCACGTTTTGAAAACTATCTTCCTTCTCGATTTCCATTTCACCGTCTTCCAAGCTATCAAATCTGGTGTGCGTAGGCGCTGGTAAAGGAACATTAGTTTCAGCCACTTCAAGTTGTTCAGCATTCTTCTCAGTTTGATCGATAACACTTGAAATCAGCTGCACCAACTCTTTTACATTCTTGCGAACTAAAGTTGGGATTCTGTCAATCTTCTGGACCAATTCCGGAACAGTATTCGGCTTAACCGTAGCTAGTTTAAACATCACTGGGTCTGACATCACGTAATGTACAGATTCATCATGCATCTTTGCTTTTTGATCTCGCCACTCGTGAATAGCTTTGAACAATTCGACCTCAATTTTGTTGAATGAATAATGAGCAAATTTTCTAAGAGAATCTCTGTAAGCATCGCCGCCATATGGAACAATTTCAAAAGTGCTCAAGCTTGTTTCTTTTGATTTTTGGAAAACCTCAGCAAAAGCGTCTTTTTCTGAGGAATTGAGTAGAGCGTTTCTCATACGATCGTATAAATACAACAAGTAATGTGTATCTTCTCGAGCATACTTTAAAAAGTCGGCAGGTAATGGGCGGATCCTCCAGTCAGCTAGTTGATATTCCTTGTTGGCTTGAATGCCTACATAATATTCCAATAAGTATGCAAGTGAATATTTTCCAAGATTCAATTGTTTTGCGGCTCTGTATGTATCAAAGAGGTTGACGATGTATAATCCGAAATCTCTTTGAAGCCAGAGTATGTCTCTATCAGCGCCATGCAACACCTTCACAATTTGCGGATCAGTGAAAGCAGCCTGCAGAACTTGCATATGTTTCCTTAAAGCGAATGTATCTATCAAATAATCATCATCTCTGGTTGATATTTGCATGAGACAGACAATGCCCAAGTACGCTCTATAATCAAAAGCTTCAAGATCTACGGCAAACTCTCTTTGGGCTTCTAGCTTTTGAGCTAAATCCATCAAGGCTTCTTTTGTATCAACCCATACATAGTTTTTACTGTCAATAGAAGCTGGAAGAATTTCAGTTCTTTGTTCTAGCATGTGCGATGGAGCTTGCAGATTTTCGATTTCGTGCCTATACGGATGATCATATTTTTCTTGGACTGACGAGGATTTAGAGCTCGAAGAAACAAGGTTTTGAACATGAAGTTCAGCAGGAGACAACTTGACCAACTTCAGTGAATCTTTCAGAGGAATAATCGCGTTTGGCTTCTCTTTAAGCTTTGGTACAAACAGTTTCGCGTAATTATCGATATCATCCTGAAAGTCCAATTGCGGCTTTCTTATGAATTCGGCATGGCGTAAGTTGGCTGATAAGTGACCGTGTTTTGAAGTTCTCGAAAACTTGGTGGCTTCGCCGACTGTTTTACTGCCTTCAGGTGCAGCCACAATAGCTTTCTTATTCTTGGAATATTTCTCCTGGTGTATTTCATCAAAGCAAGTATCAATACGCTCATAAGTGAGATCAAGTAAATCGGCACATGTAATATCAAATCGCTCCACAACATCTTCCTTATCAAAGAACGGTATCACTTGCAGAGGTTCGGTTCCTTTTCCCTCGTCGCTATTTGGTCTCGGAGCCAAAAACTCCAGCAATGAGTTACACTGGCTCAGAACAGATTCGCGTAGCTGCTTTAATTCTTGTCTTATCTCTGGGTAAGTAGTATTGTAGAATGCCAAATCTGTGGGAAGTCTATTTCCTATAGACACAGCTTTCATCATTGCCTCAAAGGTAGTGTTTGTAAACGCTTCCTGCTCCTTCGGTTTCGCGAAGACTTTGTTCGTCTGATCCATATCAAAGTCAGAAAAGAGAAAATCTTGACACTTTTTGAGTATCAAGTCTGAGTTTCTACACATGACCAATAGCGATGTAAACTCAATATCTGATTATGCAATTGCGTAAACGATGTTGATCTTTGTGCGTTTGTGTGCACACCTGGGGAGAGTTGAAGTGTTTGACAGATCCTGAAGTTTTTCATATCAAGAACCGTTGATCGGAAGATCTGAAAAAGAATGGCAAAGACGATATATCCAAGATATGTCAATGCGTTCATAATTATACCGCTTACGGCTATTTTGTTATCTCTGCTGACTATGGTCTATTTGAAGATGACGAAAAATTGTGTGAGGGTTAACAAGAGTCCTTCGGATCTCGATCAGCATACCAGGCTTTGTAGAGAAACCCCAGAACTGTATGTAGCTGCTTTGCTTACTATTTTTGAAGGCTTTGGCGGAATCGCATACCTATACTCTTCTTTCTTTCCTTTTCTTGTTGCACTTGATGATGTAATTAGTCCCAAGTTCTTGTTGAACAAGATATTGTATGGAGTTTCTATTGGTTTGGCATACATTCTGACTTGTATACGGATATCATTTCCTGCCATTTCTGGCTTTTTTGTTGCTTTGTATCGTACTATCATGAACATTTATCTTATGCTGCTGCTTCCATTCATATGGCGCTATATCGTTCTGGTTGAAAAGTCAAGAAACCTGTTTTTGGTGAGAATGGAACACAGCTGGGTCTGCTGCGAAAAGGAGCTTTCTATTCGAAATTTGAAGAATTTCAGTGTGTTAGAGTCCGGCATCGTTGCAATTGTTCTGTTGTCAACGACATGCGCATGGCTGTTGCAGGTTTTACGTATCGACTTTTATCCGTTCGTCTGTGTTTCATTGATGCTAGTAATATTTGGCTTTTATTTGGAGCGAAAGGAACATTTCTATCATGATTTTGCTTATGCTTGGTTTCTGGTTGTTCTTCCAATGACCGAGATAAATATTCTCTTCGCGGCATTTGACTACATGTTTGCGTTTTGGACCAACAGAAACTGGGAGATGCAATATTTAGTCTTGTGCTTGACTGAAATTTACATTATCGTGATGAGCAGAATTGTTCACAAGGCCTCTGGCTATGTTTCCGAAGATCGGCTCGTAATCACAGCGCTCACGTTTCCTTCAAGTTTTATTCATATGATATTTCAGTACTTTATACTTTTTTCCGTCGATAAATTTCTGGGCGTCAATTTTTGGGTCTGCTTAGCAATCGTTTTCATTTCGAATACGGTCAAAATGAACTTGCTAGTTTATGACATGTATTCAGATCTATGGAACAAGCTTTTGTCAATTGTTAGAGGTAATCCACACGCCGAAACTGAAGAACATGCTATGGCTGATATTGAATCTCATTACCCCACGACATCTGGTGGCACAAATGAAGATCATACTGATATTTTGGATAACACTGTGACAGAGCTTGACATTCTGACAAGATGCCTACATATGCTTCAAATGAAAAGTTATGTAATGTTCCTGGTTCCCATTATGGTTGCTATTTGGTTTGTGTTTGACTATTTTGTTGACATCAATGTTCAGGATCAGATTTTGGGTTGTACATTCTCGTGCAAGTTTCAGGAGCAAGTTAAGGACTCCATCTACATAGTGTACAGGTACCTTGCCATTCTTGGGTGCTACTTCTTGTCCCTGTTGATTTCCGTGGTTGCATTTAAACTCTCAGTTAACTTTATTGTGAAAAGATATCCAAGAATACAAGAAATCATGGAAAACGGAAAACTCGTTGATGATGCAATAGCTCGTCTACGCAAAAATCTGCCCAACAAACCCAGCCCTGCGGAGGCTCAGAAACACAGATTGGAAAGGGAGTATTTAACAAGTCAAGTCGAGCTGAAAAGAATATTAACGGTAACTTCTATTTTGACAAGATTAAATTTTAGGGACGCCTCTCACTCATCTGGGGAGAAAGAAGGCTTGTCATCTTTATGATTGCTTCTATGGCTTACATAATCTACGCAGTTTTGCTCCGTATATCAACTCAAACCTCCAACCCCACCAATGTATGAGCCATTTAAATCAAATTGCACACAATTATCGCTTTAACAAAGAAATATCAGAAATATATCTAATGGACGCTTATTTTTTGTGTCATCTGCTGTTCATATGCGGCTTGAGGGCATTATGATATAAGTTAAACTAAATTCTAATACGTCACGGGCTTTGCCTAAACGGTTGAAGCCCCACAAATCAATTGTCGATCATGTGGCGCATTTTAGTTAACCGACCTGTTGGTTCGTAAAAAATCAATCGATTTGCGTCAGTGTTGAATGAGCATCAGTGTGATCCCGCGCAGTATTAATGCTTTCATCGTTGTTCCATTGGCGGCCATATTTTTCTCCTTAACGGCCATTCTTTACGTCAAACTGAGCTTTGCATGTATTCAGCTCAATCGAATGGCGGAGATTTTTACGCCAAACGAAAATGTTTGCACTGTTCGATTTGAAATATACTTTCTTGCATTGCTAGTTGGTGTACAAGGCCTTGGAGGAGTGTTATACTTGTTCACATCTTATTTTCCGTTTCGGGCTGCATTCGACAACATGATCAGTCCAAAGTTCTTACTTAACAAGATATTCTACATGGTTTCGATAAGTTTCGCGGTTATAATGACTTGCTTCAGAATTGCATTTCCCGGAGTGACGCCTGTATTGGTTGCCTTCATTCGCACTTGTCTTAGGATTTATCTCTTGGTAATCGTACCAATGTTTTGGCGTTACGTCGTTTCTAAGGAGAGGTTGCGAAATATTTTCTTGATCAGAATGGAGCATTCATGGGTCTGCTGTCAGAAGGAACTGACGATTCGTCATCTTAGACAGTTTTGTTTGATCGAATATGGTACATTTGTCGCTGTTTTGTTCACGTGCATTAGCGCATGGATATTAGTATTTGCTCACATCGACTCTTCGCCGTTTCTGTCTATACCTTTGCTACTAATTGGATATGCTTTTTACAGAGAAAGATCAAATCATTATTTTCATGACTTTGCATATGTTTGGTTCTTGTCTTGTCTGCCCGCTATTGAAATTAAACTATTGTTCTCCGTTGCCAACTTTATGTTTCAATTATGGGCTGGCCAGAATTTGCAGCTGCCGTATGTTGTGCTTTGTCTAACTAATTGTTATATTTTGTGGATGGGAAGAATGGTTCAGAAAGCTGCGAGTTATGTTTCAGATGAGCAGCTGACTATTGTTGCCCTGACGTTTCCTTCAAGATTCACTCATATGATCTTTCAGTACTTGATTTTGTTTTCAGTTGATAATCCGCTCGATGTTCACTTTTGGTTATATTTAATTGTAGTGTTCGTTTTCAATGCCATAGACTTGAATTTGTTAATTTACGACATGTATTCCAACTTATGGAAAAGGCTTTTGAATATTGTTCGGGGTAACGAAGTTCACGTGAGTGAAGAGTACAGAATGAATGATATGGGTAACCAATACAGTTCCAGCACTATTGAAATCCCAGACGAAGAAGAACAAAGTTTTGGTTGCAAGTTCACGGAATTGGAAGTTATGACAAAATCTTTGCATTTGCTCCAGATGAAATGCTACACTCTATTATTAGCGCCTTTTATTATTACGGTTTGGTTTCTGCTGGATGATTCCATTTACTTTGAATCCGATGGCAAGACACCAAGATGTACTTTGTCTTGCAATACAAGAGATCAGACTGGAAACTATGCATACATTATTTACAGATACCTTGCTGTGCTTGGTACTTATTTTATCCTTATTATTATTTTAATGTTCACATGGAAATTTTCTGTGCGTATTATTATTCAGAGATACCCAAAAATTAAAGAAGTTATGGAGAATCGTACTCTCATTGAAGACTCTGTTAGCCGGCTGAAACAGAAACTCCCAGAAAATCCGTCTCCTCGTGTGGCAAGAAAGTATCGAATGGAGCAAGACAATTTGACAAAGCAGATCGAACTTAAACGTATTTTAACGGTAAATTTGTAAAAAATAAGCTTATTTTTTAAGGGCCGTTTATCGAAGTTATGGGGTCAAAGACCTCTCGTGCTATACATGATTTCCGCCATTGGTTACATTTCGTTCAATGTTATAGTTTTGATTTCAGCAAGACCACCTACAAGTTCTCATTAGCTTTGCCTACAATTCAAATACCTACTTAAATTAAAGTATTATTTTCATTTTGGACATTTTCGAGCTTTACTTTCTTCAAGAGCTCAGTCAAGATTACGCCTTAACTGAACCAAATTCATGGTTGACACTATTGCAAGACAAACATTGTATTAGACCATCATAATCCTCTCACAACCATGTCAAACAATACCATCAGACAATACCACCTTACTGCCCCTGCTGGCGGAAAAAGAACTTGACAACTTCATCTGCGGTGAGAAAGGCATCGTCTAGAT
>JALGPX010000188.1:0-11198 GCA_023515795.1 Amoeboaphelidium occidentale | reverse complement strand
ACTCCCACCTGATGAATCAACTCCCACCAAACCGATTAACTTCCTGTGATGGAGTAATAAATTTCGAGGTATAAACGTCGTCATCATATCTGCTAACATAGATCTTGTTTCGCAGTACTTCAATTTGATAATACCGTTTTGGACTGCCTCCCTAACAAAGTAATACTTGATATCAATATGTTTAGTCTTCTGGTGGTGTTCAGGATTCTTAGCTATAGCAATGGTACCCATATTATCCTGATAAATAGTAGTCGGTTCATTTAATTTCAATCCTAATTCAGATAGTAAATTTCTGGTCCACATAATTTCCTTTGTTGCTGCTGTAAGACTTACAAACTCACTTTCAGTTGTGGATTGTGCGACGGTCTTCTGCAGTTGTGATTTCCAAGATATCTCTTAATTGATTGGGGTCAAATAACGTCCAAAAGTTTTTTTTTATTTCTCCTTCTTATTTCGCTCCAATTTTTTCAAATCCTTCTCACTCTTGGTATGGAAGTGCTCAAAACAGTTCCGCTCTTCTTTNGTAGTCGGTTCATTTAATTTCAATCCTAATTCAGATAGTAAATTTCTGGTCCACATAATTTCCTTTGTTGCTGCTGCAAGACTTACAAACTCACTTTCAGTTGTGGATTGTGCGACGGTCTTCTGCAGTTGTGATTTCCAAGATATAGCTGCACCGCACATTAAAATAATATAACCACTCTGTGACCTTCTTGTATCGGAGTCATTTGCGAAATCAGCATCAGCATNTTGGCCGTTGCGCAGACATTCGGAAACAGCTCGAGAAAACAAAATTTTATTAAGAAACAGGGGGCGCTTCATTACTCGAGTTTTTATTTTTTGGCCGGCATTTGGTTCAAAATTTCGAAGTTTTGGAAAAAATAGCGATTTTACAATGTTTGATTGGACGCTATTTGTTCCAAAGATCAAGTAAGAGATAGCTGCACCGCACATTAAAATAATATAACCACTCTGTGACCTTCTTGTATCGGAGTCATTTGCGAAATCAGCATCAGCATAACAAATTGGTGTAAAGTTATGATTTCCATCATATGTTAATCCTTTTGTGGAGGTTCCTTTGATGTACCTTAGTATTCTTCTTGCCAAACTCCAATGTACTGCCCCTGGATTTGCCATGTATTTACTCACTTGGCAAAATGAAAAAGATAAGTCTGGCCTTGTTTCCTTAGCCAACCAACCAATTGATCCAACTACAGCTTTGTACGGAACACTTGCCATCATATTAGCTTCGATATCGTTCTTCGGAGATAATGCTTTTGATAACCTATATCCGTGTTCTCCTGGTGTATTTATCGATTTGGCATTGTGCATATCAAATTTCCTTAATACCTTGTCGATATATGCATCCTGTATAATTTTTAATTGTTTTGATTCTCGATTTCGTATCACTCGCTTCCCTGTAATAAATTTCAATTCACCCAAATCTGTAGTTTTAAATTCTTCAGCGAATTTCTTCTTGATATCTTCGATGATATTGCGTTCGGGTCCCATGATAAGTAAATCATCAACGTAGCATAGAATCACAAATAACTTGCCATTGATTTCATTCTTAAATAAACAGTAGTCTGTTTTCATTTGAATAAAACCTAAACTAATGATAAATTTAGATAAACGAATATTCCAACAACGCGGCGCTTGACGTAGACCATACAAAGACTTAATAAGTTTCAGTACTTTTCCATCTTTTGGTTCTTCCAGATTAAGTAATTTAAAATACATAGGCGGTGGGATCATGTATATCTCCTCGTCTAGATGTCCATTCAGAAATGCGGTTTTGATATCAACATGGTGAATATTCCATTCCATGTGAGTTGCTAGAGCCAGAAGTATTCTCATAGTAACCTCCTTAACTACTGGGCTAAAGAGTTCAAAATAATCTCTGCCTTCTTCTTGTGCGTATCCCTTGACCACGGCTCTGCACTTGCAACGATCCAAATTTCCATCAGCATCCATCTTTTTCTTAAATACTATACGACATGGTAAAGCTTTCCTGCCCTTTGGTAACGTCGCAATTTTAAATGTTTCATTAGTTTGAAGAGCATCATATTCATCCTTAAGAGCTTCAATCCAATAATCCTTATCTTTGCCTCTCATGGCTTCTTCCAGTGTATTTGGTTCGTCTTCAACATGTGTACTTTGTGATAGAAGCGCATCGTGTTCCTTCTCATCCGATGTGTGATATTCAGGTTCTTCTTCCAATTCTTCATCACCTTCTTTATATGAGGTAACCTTTTCTTTAGCACCTCTGGAAGGCTGAACTCGTTTCTCTTGATTACTAGATCTTGCCGTCTTTTCTTTATCATTAACGGTACTAGGTTCTCTCTCATGGATGATGTCAAATGTATACACCTCTTCGTTTGATAATTCATTCTGGTCTTTAGACTTCTTATCCTCCCTGAAGACTAAATCTCTCGAAACGTAAATTTTCCGTTCGGATGGAATAAACACCTTATAACCATTCGGAGTCTTTCCAACATGAATTCCTTTGACTGACCTTGATTCCAGTTTTCCTTTCAATGTTTTATCAGGAATTTTCATCTGAACCACGCAGCCAAAGACTTTCAAGTCACTAATATCTGCTGGCTTTCCGAAGACAAGATAGTACGGTGACCTGTCTTGTCCTGAGCGTATCATAACTCGGTTGTGAATATAAACTTCAGTACCTAATGCTTCTTCCNACTTTCAAGTCACTAATATCTGCTGGCTTTCCGAAGACAAGATAGTACGGTGACCTGTCTTGTCCTGAGCGTATCATGACTCGGCTGTGAATATAAACTGCAGTACCTAACGCTTCTTCCCACAAGCACTTCGGTAAGTCACACTGTTTCAGTAGTGCCCTGACTGTTTCCATCAAAATTCTGTTGTAACGCTCCGCGATAGCGTTTTGCTGGGGAGTATAGGGTGCCGTAGTCACATGAGTAATTCCATTTGCATTCAACAACTCTTTTACCGATGAGGCTACATACTCGCCTCCGTTATCTGTTCTTAAGATCTTCGGTTTAACATCAAAATTTGTCTTGAGTTGAGCTAAAATATTTCTTAATACTGAACATACATCGCTCTTGTTTCTGATAGCTGAGGCAAATACAAATCCTGTGAAATCATCCTTAAATACCACAATAAATCTCTTCTTTGTTAGTGATTCAACTTCCATTGGGCCGATTACATCAGAATGTATTAACTCAAACATTGAAGACGATCGAGCTCCTTCGTTTGTTCTATCAAAGTTAGTCCTAGGCATCTTGGCCTCCAAACATGTGGTACGTTCAGAACACTTTGTAATGCTCTCGTCAATTGATACTCCTGTTACTGAGCCACTTTTGATTGCCTTGTCGATTGTACTTTTGCTGAGATGACCAAGTCTCGAGTGTACAAGATCTTTGGTGTCGGTATCAGCTGCAACTAGTGCAGTCAACTTAAACAATCCATTTTTCTTCTTCGCATTGAATAGAAGTTCCTTGTTACGAAGTACCTGGCATTCCATGTCTTTGAATTTCACAGAGCATCCCTTTCGGACTAAGGCTGGAATAGATAGCAGATTAAACTTTAGATCTGTAACAAACAGAACATCGCTAAACTTAATTATTCTTCCACCCTTCTTAAATTCGATATCACCCTTCATTGTTGCCATCAACTTATCGCCTTTCTTCGCGACATTAATCTCAACAGCTTTATCCAGAGGCTTTAAGTTCTTCAAACGATTCTTCATGAACGTCATATGAACACTGGCCCCGCTGTCGATTATCCATTCGTTCATTGTCGACTCCTTTTGAGTCGCCATTAAACACACAATTTCATCAACACGTCCATCATTTTCAGCGTATCCCTTCGCAACTTGTGCATTCTCTTTGGAAGTGCTGCTGTTTTTCTTCTTGAAGCATTCGCTCTGCCTATGTCCTACCTTGTCGCAGAAGAAACATTTACCTTTAAACTTACGACCCTTTTCCTTTCCTTTCTTATTTGCGGACAATGCTGTTCCTGATCCTCCAGTTGTTTCGTTGATCATGTGCTCCTGGTCATGAGTGATTAGAGTAGAGATCAACGCATCCATATATAACTCACTGTCTGGTCTTGCCATCCAGACCTGTTTCAACACTTGATAATCATCCGGTAGCTTTCTGATTACCGCTGTAACCACTTGAGCCTCTGATGTATCATCCCCTAGCTCTTTTAATTGGCGATACAAGGTTCTGATACGGTTTGCACCCATTGCTAATTCTCCAGTTGCCAATTCCTGTTGCTCTATCTGTTTCCTCAACAGATCTTTCGTGGCTGCCGACTTTCCCATGAAATACTTTTCCAGAGTATCCCACATCTCTTTTGCCGATTGACATTCTGCAATGAGGTCTTGATAGTCGCGCTCAACATGTCTTCCAATAATTGACATTGCCTTATATACTTGTTTCGTTTCAATAGTAGCGCTCTTCGATGGCGCGTCTGTCGATTGCTCTTTACCGGAGCTCTCCTCGTTACTCTTGACTGTAACCCCATACCACAACTCTCTCTCCAAGAGCAACCAGCGGATTTCTCTTGCCCATGCAGGATAATCCTTCCCGTTCAACTTCTTGATACTTGATTTTTCTGATACTTCAATTGCGTTCATAATTTCGGCTGTTAACCTATTGACTTACAGTGGTATTATACAAAGGAGAAAACTCNTTGAGGAGATCAAGTATCATTTGCGAGGCAAAGGTATACCTAAAAGCCAATTAAATGTGGATATGTTTGAATCGATGATGTTAGGTAAATCAATTACCATTGATATTCTTCGTGATTTCAAACGAGTTAATGTTAATCGAAGCTCAAAACAACAACTAATTGACAACTTTAGTATTTTGAAACTGGATTCTTTAGCCAAACAAATCAACACAGTGCAATGGGAGGGAAGACACTTCATTGGTAATGATTCCGTCCCACACTTCCATGCCTCCATTCCTTCGAATAAATAATTTTTATCAGGAAAGATTATCTTTTTTGAAATATACTATGTCAACAAGTGTTAATCAAGTACTAAATCAACTCTTTAATGATCCCAAGACTGGCTTTGTGGGTGCCGAAAAATTGTTGAGACGTGCAAAAGTCATCAACTCAAAGATTACCATGAAACAAGTGAAAGAATTCCTTAGCCAGAATCCAATTAATCAAGTGTTTCAGAAGCCAAAGAATGCCAAGCTCACACCAAAGATTCATGGTAAGTTAGGTCATTACCAGGCTGATTTGACTTTTCTGACACGATATCAGAGGCAAAACTCCAAATATCACATCTTACTGGTATTGATTAATGTGAATACAAAGCACGCATATGTCGCAGTCCTGAAAGATAAAACACAGGAAACTGTATTGAATGCATTGGACAAAATACGTCAGAAATTAATTAATGATGGTCGGCCATTAAAACTTCTACAGACGGATAATGGAAAAGAGTTTCAAAACAATCGCATTGCAAATTGGATGAATGAGAATAACATAACATCCCAGTATTGTGAAAAGGACGATACGAAGTGTTTAGGAGTAGCGGAGAGGTTCAATCGCACTATAAAACTCATGATTGAAAAGTATTTAACAAGTAAGGATACCAACAGATGGATAGATAATCTCGGTGACTTTGTTCAAAACTACAATTCATCATTTCATAGTAGCATCTCAAAGATACCCGAGCAGCTAGAAATGTATGATGAAGCAGAACTGATAAGGAAAAGTATCGCTCACAATAATCATGTTACCAACTCTGTAATGAAACGTGGTGACTTTGTAAGATTATTGAATAAGCGTGGTGCATTCGAGAAAGAAGGGCAGAGATTCACACTGAAAGTTTACATTGTTGAGGAAGTGGGGTTGAATAGTGTGCGTGTAGAAGGCAAGCATCAAAAGTTCAACTTGTTTGAGGTGTTGAAGGTGTCGCCACTAAGTCAAGATATTGATAATTCATTGAGGCAAAAACAACTTGATATCTATAGAGCAGATTAGCGTATTCGTGAGCGTGAAGGTATTGATCCTGATCGAGGTATTAGGAAAAGGTCAAGAAAGTAGAAAAATCACTATTTGTACACGAATCTGATTGACACATCGGTTAGCCATTCTTTCTTTCTTGGAAAAAATTCAGCAAACACAAATGACGACGCCAACGAAAGATACTCTTATTCAAAAATTACAAGGCTATGGGCTAAGTCAGGTGGTCACGCAGATTGATCCTCTATCTATTGAAGATATCATTGCATTTGTTGAGAAAGATTGGACAGATTTGGGTTGTTCTTTGGCTGTAGAAAAAGCCATCTACAACCACCTTCATCCCTCCTTCCGCTCCTTATTATCACATGCGCTGCCTCCGCTTGGACCCNATCTGATTGACACATCGGTTAGCCATTCTTTCTTTCTTGGAAAAAATTCAGCAAACACAAATGACGACGCCGGCGAAAGATAATCTTATTCAAAAATAACAAGGCTATGGGCTAAGTCAGGTGGTCACGCAGATTGATCCTCTATCTATTGAAGATATCATTGCATTTGTTGAGAAAGATTGGACAGATTTGGGTTGTTCTTTGGCTGTAGCAAAAGCCATCTACAACCACCTTCATCCCTCCTTCCGCTCCTTATTATCACATGCGCTGCCTCCGCTTGGACCCAGAGAACTCTCGTTTAGTGTTAGCAAAACTAGAATGGAGTCTGCCTACAGCATTCAAATTGCTACCAAGGTTGGATCATTTGGGATTTTGGATGAGTTTACTCGTGACAAATTGAACCCATACGCTAGTTCTTTACTGTGGACAGAGGCTGAATCAGGTCGCTTGAAGCCATGGAGTGGAGAAGTTGATATTCAAGCTTTGGTTAGGAATATTCTTGTCGATTGTTTAGAGCTCTCTGGGCTGGCCTCTAGGATTCGCGTACATCGAGAAACCACATTTTCAATATCTCGATTTATGGCAAAACATCAAGATCGTGCTGATGTCACTGCACTGGNTATTGACTTACAGTGGTATTATACAAAGGAGAAAACTCCATTTATTCATTATTCAATGTATCTGCTTTATATGCACTTGATCAGATTGATCTTAATCTTATAGTGTACCAATGATAATCATCAATCTGTTGATCACACTGCATTGTATCCTGATCTCCTATCTCGATCTACTAGTTGTTCATCACTATCCTCAATAGAATTATGGCAAAACATCAAGATCGTGCTGATGTCACTGCACTGGTCAATGACACCATGTCGATTGCTGGAGTTTGCGAGGTTAAATTACCAGGGTTCAAGATGGATTCCCTGTACCAGATTGTTGACTACATGGTCGATCTTCGAAACTCGTTCAATGTAAGATTTGTCTTCGGCGTACTGACAACGTATAAAAAATGGAGGATTTTATGGTTTGAGGATACAAATGTTGCAGCTATGGAAACGAGGCGATCAGAGTTCGACGAACTATGTAAAGCTGGGACTGCAAATGATTATTCGATTGGCTCGGGAAAAGTCAGTGTGTTTACTTCTCGTGTTTACGATTATTCTGAAGTGAACTTGGTTGAGGCATTAGTCAGTTTGATGTATAAGATCAGTATGACACCGATTGCATCTCCTCAAAAGTTTCTTGAGCCGCACAAGAGATACATTTATGCGACGAAAGATACGTTTACTTACCAATCTTTGCCTGATTCTATTANGCGATCAGAGTTCGACGAACTATGTAAAGCTGGGACTGCAAATGATTATTCGATTGGCTCGGGAAAAGTCAGTGTGTTTACTTCTCGTGTTTACAATTATTCTGAAGTGAACTTGGTTGAAGTACTAGTCAGTTTGATGTATAAGATCAGTATGACACCGATTGCATCTCCTCAAAAGTTTCTTGAGCCGCACAAGAAATACATTTATGCGACGAAAGATACGTTTACTTACCAATCTTTGCCTGNGCTTATTCTGAAGTGGACTTGGTTGAGGCATTAGTCAGTTTGATGTATAAGATCAGTATGACACCGATTGCATCTCCTCAAAAGTTTCTTGAGCCGCACAAGAGATACATTTATGCGACGAAAGATACGTTTACTTACCAATCTTTGCCTGATTCTATTACGTCATTCTCCTATCGAATGCCTAATCGTCATCGTCGAAATTTTTACATTGTGCAGTATTATCATCGTGGTGGGGATGGCCGAATCGCTCTTTGCTGTTCAAATACCGGAAATTTGTGCGTTGCAAAGTTTCTCCTCCATTCTGACCATGAAGAAGACAATTTGAAGAAAGAAGCCGACTTGTGGAATCTTTTGTGGGGAACTAAATGCCGGGTTGTTGAACTGAAGGGTCGATTTGCCCTGCTGATGCCTTTTTGCTTTCATGTTCGCGTGATTGCTCAAAAACCTATATTTTGCGGCCTACAAATTTGATATCGTGTTGGATCATCTAGCGTTGTGAAATTCGATGACCATGAGGTGGATGAGTTTAAACGATTGAATCACACAAAGTTGAGCTTTTACCAGAAAGATCCTATGCGTGCTTCGAATGAAGCTCTAAGTTGTATGTTGAAGCACAAAATTCGACATGATGATCTGAAGTGGGTTCATGTGGCACTATTGCCTTCTTTCTCTGACTCCTCAACCACGGTTGATCTAAATCCAATTGTATTGGATCTTACTCGAACAACTCAAGTGTCTGATACAACAGGTTTATTTGATAAGTTCACATCTGATTTGCTTATTGAGCTTTCGAAACCCGAATAAAGCAATTACAAAATACCAATACTTATAATATTGTTTCTTTCGACGATAAAAACATCTCATCGCGTTATCAAGCCCATTAGGAATGATTTTTAAACATGTTTAATCGTTATTAAAACTCATCGAGAACTTCAGAGCACAATCGCGAGTGAAGAATATCAAGGCGGGTTTAAGATCTGTTTGAACATTTTCGAGGCATATTTTACAATCGTTTATTTGGTACCAAGGTGTACTGAAAAANCAGTATTATCATCGTGGTGGGGATGGCCGAATCGCTCTTTGCTGTTCAAATACCGGAAATTTGTGCGTTGCAAAGTTTCTCCTCCATTCTGACCATGAAGAAGACAATTTGAAGAAAGAAGCCGACTTGTGGAATCTTTTGTGGGGAACTAAATGCCGGGTTGTTGAACTGAAGGGTCGATTTGCCCTGCTGATGCCTTTTTGCTTTCATGTTCGCGTGATTGCTCAAAAACCTATATTTTGCGGCCTACAAATTTGGAATCGTGTTGGATCATCTAGCGTTGTGAAATTCGATGACCACGAGGTGGATGAGTTTAAAAGATTGAATCACACAAAGTTTAGCGTTTACCAGAACGATCCTATGGTTGCTGCGAATGAAGCTCTCACTTGTATGTTGAAGCACAAAATTCGACATGATGATCTGAAGTGGGTTCATGTGGCACTCTTGCCTTCTTTCTCTGACTCCTCAAACACGGCTGATCTAATTCCAATTTTATTGGATCTTACTCGAACAACTCAAGTGTCTGATACAACAGGTTTATTTGATAAGTTTACATCTGATTTGCTTATTGAGCTTTCGAAACCCGAATAAAGCAATTACAAAATACCAATGTACCTTTGAGGTTTGACCTTTAACCTTTTCCATGCTTTACCTTGTAGCTTTCAACTTTTGTTGTTTCGACCTTTGCATGTTTCTACCTTTGCACCATTACATGTTTGTACCTTTGTACCTTTGTATACTTGCAACTTTGCATGTTTGGATGCTTTCACCTTTACACATTTTATCTTTACATGATTGACCTTTGATATTCTACCCTTTAGATGTTTCACCTTTTACCCTTCACCTTTAATTAATTAATTTATTTTGAAAATATCTCATGATATATATACATGATTTGAAATTTTGAAGCTTCAAATGAAGACCAAGTGAAACATCAAAAGCTCAAAGTTTAAAGGTATCAAATGTCAAGGGTGAAAGATCAGAATCATCAAGCTCATTCTAGACACGTGTTAGACATGGTCAAGACTCATCACTGAACAATTCAATAGAGAACTGCAGAGCACAATCGCGAGTGAAGAATATCAAGGCGGGTTTAAGATCTGTTTGAACATTCTCGAGTCATATTTTATGATCGTTTATCTGGTACCAAAATGAAAAAAGTGGATCATTTTCATTATATCGTTATGGCAATAATGATAAAATAGGATCATTTTCATTTTGGTACCAAATAAACTTCTAGTATTGAGCGGTTGATCGGGTTGATTCGCGATCAAAGAGAGAAAAAAAAGAAATCAGATCAGATTGTTTATGTATCAGACATTTCCAGTTCGATTTTCATTATTTATCATCCCGCATTCCGTTCCTGTACCCCCGCAACATTTCTTCTTAAACTTAGACGGGTAAAACGAGCCTTTCCATCTTTCATTGACTACTTCCACAAATCGTTCCAAGTCCTCATTGAAGTGAGACTTCAGACATCCAAGGACAGGCTCCAACTGAAGTATAACAAAGTTCCTTGCACCTTCGGACAGTACTGTGCGATCCAAAGGGACCTCGATGTTCTTCATAATGATCAGCTTATTCTTCGTGTCCTTAGTTTTCTTTATATCGTGCCTCTTCTCTAAATCATTGCTACCTCCGCGTTTCTTTGTCTTGTTTGTTTTACTTGTTTCTTCAATAATCTCTGGTTTGAACACCGGAAAACGTTTTTTGTTGGCTGGAGTTTCTGTACCAGATTGCACCGGCAAAATGAAAGAATCAATGGCATCATTCTCTTCTTCAACTGAAGAGGTTTCTCGTAACCTTTTGACTCCACCCTTGACTCTACACTCAAACGCCATCTCAGCCATGTATGCACCAATGCTAGTTCTAAGTTCATTTTGCAGCTCCGGAGCGACTTTATCGATGATTCTTTCCAAATTCTCAGCGGCACTTCCTACACGCTTAACATTCTCTAATGAGTCGACCACTTCAAACACTGTATGCTTCTCAGGATCACGGAAGCCCAAGTTAGCTGCCAGTTTGCGTGCTAAAGACAGAAGATTCTGTTCATTTACTGTATAAGCTTGATATGTCTTGGCCAATTGTATGTTTTTGCAGTAAATTGGTCTCCATTTAGGTACAATTCCATCGTAAATCTTTCCATTCAGCTCCACAATTGCCAGCATAAACTCAGAATCCTGGCGATACTTGCCCGCGTTTACCAAGGACTTGTGTCTTGCGCCAGCAGTAA
>JALGPX010000058.1:55331-71466 GCA_023515795.1 Amoeboaphelidium occidentale | reverse complement strand
TTTCTTGGAATTGATCAACGTAATTTTTTATTTTGTTTTGATCGCGTTGCTTACTTTCAGGAAAATACTGTAATAATAGATGTCACTGAACGGCAAACCATTCATACTTTCTAACAAGGCCCAGGCTTTAGCAGCATATCCACATGCTAGACAATATGGTGGGCTCATTTTTGTTTCTGGGATATCATCTAGGCGTCTTGATAACACATACGAAGGCGTTGAAGAACTTGCTGATGGAACTTTAAAGCTTGATATTAAGAAGCAGACCAGAGCTGTCATTAATAAGTATGTTTCTCTATTTTATTAGTAAACTTTGGAAGCATTAAAGAAATTTTGGAGGCGGCTGGTGCATCATTAGCGCATTTAATTGATATGCAAGTGTTCTTGGTAAACATGAGTGATTATGCTGGATTTAATGAAGTATACAACGAGTTCTTTGACCAAAAGACAGGTATTTATCGTTCTCGTGATTTATCTTATTGCGAATGTAGGTCCATCTAGAACAACTATCGGTGTAAGAGAGCTACCGAGTCCAAAGCTACTGATTGAGATCAAAGCAATTGCAGCTGCACCAACTCAACAGTAGGTTTCAAAGGTAAATGATAAATAGAATAATTATCTCGCAGCTTATCGTCATTAGCAGAGTGGCGTGTAGTATGTCCTTCCACTGTAACGCTTTTGATTTTGAGTGACGCCTGGTTCTTGTTTCAACTTCTGTCCGTATCCGATGCACTTCTATTTCCAGTCTCAGTAGCCGCTCCGCTATAAACTTGTACTCTTCTACTTCATTTAAAGTCTTTGCTTTCTTGTGCGAGTCTAAAGAGTGATATTGAGGCAAAGTGGAAGCACGAAGGCGAAGCTTGTCGTGTAACTTTACAGAATGATCAAGCGCGACAAGAAGAGCGTCAGCCTTTTGGGATACTTGTTGTATGCTTGGAGATCTTGCTTTATTGTTCTCTGTGTTTACTTGATCTATTGAAGCGTAGCCAGACTCCATTGGTTGATAAAAATACATTTTCCATAATCTTATAACGCTGTATTTGTTCTACACGAAATAACTTGTTTCAATTCGCCTAGCATTTCTAAAGATTTGCTTTGTTCCTCTTGAGCTTTCCTTTCTTCTTCTAATTTCAGTTTTCTTTGAGCGATTCTTTCTTCTCTGCTTAGTTTAGGCTGTGTTAACGAGAAATATTCCGGTTCAGTAGAATCTTCAAACAAAAACTTGTCCTCGTTCATCCGATGTCTCAATTCATGGAGCTTTTGTTCATATTGTGAACAGTTCGCTTCAAATACCTCTTCTGATACAGGTTCTTCAGAAGGGGATTCTGTCGGCGGAGAATATTCTTGTTCGTTACTATTCTGAGATAAATGTTCCAGCCAAAAATCTTTCAGAAGATCAATATCATGAGATATAGATGAAATTAGTGCGGGCGTGTCCCTTCCGGAGTACAATAGAAATGCTTTGGTTCTTAGAAGCAGAAGTTGTTGAAGAAACTTAGGCTGCAACGTGACTTCTTCCTTTTTCAACGCAAAAGTGTCATGTTCCTTTTCAAAATCCTTAAGAGGATTTTTAGGCTGATTCTTGTAACGCAGTAATATGTTCTTCACCGAAGACAAGTTATGCAGCAAACACAAAACATCCGCGGTATTCTCTTTCGAGAACTTATTAAGCTCATAGAACAAAACCTCAAACTCCTCTTCTAGTATCTTTAGCAGCCGTCGTAATTCTAGCAAACTAACAGGGCTTTCGTATTTAAGGTCCAAAGGAAGGCGAATGTAAGCGATTTTCTCAACCCAGCCATTTAGCTCATTTAAAAGCTTTTCCATCAATATCGCATTATGTTCTCTAGCACAGAGGCACGTTGAATAAAATACAGTTGTCCGTTCAATGTTGCCTATTGGTGGAATTGTAAGAGATTTCTTTGAGTAGCCACGTGAAACAAGTTCGATTTCTTCAAGCGCTTTAACACAAGTCCTCAGGTTGGACAACAGCTCCACAGCCAAATTCGATATGCTCAACCGCTTCTTGTTTAGCACCATTTTGAGTATAGACTTGGCATAATTCTCGCGCGGAAGCAAAGCAAGAACAACCGATGTGATTAGACAGAGTAAGTTTCCAAAGCACAAACCAGTGATCAACATAATCGCAATAAGAGGATACTTAAGACGAGCCATGAATAATAAAATTGAATAAAGAGGTGCATTATCGAGAATTTCGATCAGAATATCGTAACATGCGTTTAGCAACGTATTCTCGGATTTGCTTTGATGGTGCTTGTGCAGTGAGCCTTCCTCTTGAATACCACATGGTTCCAAAAGAGAATCTTCTTCTCCTAATTCTGAAAGGTATTCACCTAATGGAGAATCCTTTGAGACGAGCATCGTTTGATCAGTAAGAAATAGCGATCGATTGAAGCGTGAGAACGACTCGAATAAAGTTTCTGAGACAAGTTTAAATACATAGTTCTATTGCTTTAACTCATTAGTTGGCTTTAAAGTTGTTAATAGATTTTTCGTATCAGCGTCCGTGCTTGTGAACACATTATTAACAGGATCATAAACATTCGATTCTTGAGCATAGATCATCTGTCTTAGCTGTCCTGAGTTACAATTCCATACTTCGATAATGTTTGTGCCGTATGAAACGATGTATGGATATGAGAAGCCTAAAGTTTAGTTTTCAGCATTTATGAATCTTACTGAATTCTCGCGCTCTGTTTTTCCAGATGTAGTATTTCTCTGCTCTTAAATCTTTTTGGGAAATATCCATCAAAATTCCAAGATCTACAATATTAAAATGATAGCTATTGTGACTTACTGTCGTAGCATAACAAAAGCTTTTGATCATTTGTGTAGAATGAACGAATTGCGATATTGCTATCAGCGGTTGATAGCGAAGAGTCAATAATCTCTTTCAAACTTCCATCTCTTGTACTTAAAAAGTAGAACTTTCCTCCGAGTGCAACACTAAATTTATCGTCCAAGAAACAGATTGATGTGGTTAATCCAGCGTCTTGCTGTGGAAACTCATTAATCTTTTTGTACTGCTTGGAATGAGCAATCCATTGGAAGAAGCAAAATGATTTAGGAGTTGCCGCTAGTAAATGCATAGTATCGAATAACATTCCAGTCTGCATGATCTTAACGTTTGAACAAGATATTTTTGTCAACTTCATTCCAGGAGCACTACCCTTTTTCTTAGAGTCGAAAAGTTGTGTGAGCAGTAAATTGAAATTGTCTACAGGATAGGCTTCAATGCTGTTCTGGCTGCCTTGAATCATAAATATCATGTCAGTAGCAGAATCGATTATCATTTGTCCAACACGTGAAGTGAAACCAGGACATTCCTTAAAATCCGTTAAATCGTCGATGGGAGATCCCATGAGACCACCATCATGACTCAGAAGTACGTAATCATGTACTTTGATCATGCAATTGAAAGTGACTGGCACGAATTTCTTTCCCTTGTGTGGAACTAGTGATGGAATAGGTTTCCAAATATTCAAGTTCAACTTAGCCGTATCATGCAGTGTCTTTTTGGTGCTAGCGATATGAGACATCCACGAATCTCTTTCCCTATTGGTATCAGCAACCAAATCATAAAAGCTATCAGTTTGATAATCATAAATGGTAAACGCTTTACTGGCATCTTTGATTCTTCTTGCTGACTTCTTGTAGGAGGCTTGAAGTCTAGGAGGAATAGAAGACTCTGCACAAAAAGTCTCTGCTAGCCATAAGCTAACTGGTGCCTTATGTAAAGAGTATTTCTCTGTCTTGTTGGAACTTTTCATAGAAACAAAGACTAGAATATCCTCAAAAAGATAAGCAAATATTTTCTTGTCAAGCTCAACAGGTCCTCCAAAAATAATCTTGCGGTTCTTGGAGTCTAGGTAGTCCAGACTTAGATCTTGCATCAAATCATTGTTCAATTTCTTCTGTATCTTTTCTAATTTTCGCCTCTCATCACTTTCACCACATTTAGTATTAATGTACAGAAGAATTTCTTGTGAAACTGCCTCGGCTTGAACTAAATCTGAATAGTCAGGACTATCTTTAGGAGTATGCTTCATGATCCCTTTAATCAGTAAAGGGACTTTGGTAATTCTTTGCATCGGCTTCAATATGTAACTATTAAGATCCATGTTTCCAAAGTAAGGATTCTTAGAGCATTCTAGCAGTTTCTCCGCAAATACTGAAGATTGTTTCTTCTTTTCCTGAATAAACTGAACAGCTCCAGCCAAATTACTGCAGAAAGGGGCGAATTCCCTTAAAGTAGGAAGTTCTCTTAGTAGAATGTCTCCAACTCTATCAACAACTCCGTTTGTGGACATTTGACGTTCATTCAATGCGGATGAAAACTGTGTACTTATTTCCACTACTCTAGCCAAGTTAGAGAAAATTGTATTTGTTTCTGCCTCCGTCAAAACGCGAGATTCCCTTAAAACTTTTACATAACCATCTAGCACCATCGTCATATCATCTACAAATGCCTTTTCCGTTTCAATGTATTCGTAAATACTTTCTTGTCTCTTAGACTCTTCTTTGTGTACCAATTTTGTGACCTCTTTTCCAACTCTGCTAGCCCAGGTGTTTTCTAACGTTGGTGTTCTAGATCTTTGCTTTCTACTTCCTATTTCGGCTTCGATCGACGCATTAAACCTAGAATTCTTTGCAATATCTTTCAGAGGTAAAGAAGAATCAGACAAGGTAGATAATTGATCACCATTTTCGAGTTTCCACTTATCAGAATTTTGAGTATCACTGTTTCCTAGACTTTTTTCACCAAAGGAATATCGTCCATTCTCATTTGTCTGATCGAATTGATTTGTTAGCGCAACTATTTCCGCAAAAAATGAATCCAGTTCTCTGACCTGATCTTTTCGGACTAATCCAGTTTTACCAGTTGCCTCGTGTCTAGCCACAAAATAGTTTTCATCTTTAGCTGTTTCAGTCACTAGCAGAACATCTCCTTGTTCAAATTGGAGCTCATCTGGATTACCACTTATAGAAGCCTGTACAGCTGACACAATCATACTTCCGACATTGACACGCTTCCTTCTCAAAGTTGCTTTACCATCTGCATCAAATAAAGAGCCTTGTGTGTCTAGCGCTTGTTGGATTTCCTTGATATCATCGTCCTCGAACAGATATGTCTCGTACTTTTCGCGAGCGTAATTAGGAGCATCGCTCACAACTCTCTGACGCTGCTGTACTTCCGCAAATTTTGCAACTCCAGGAGTACTTGACCTCAAAGAATCATTTAATTGTCTTGAACTTGCAGAAGAATTCAGCAGGTCGTCTTGAGCATTATCGCCATTTACAACGGCGGAAAACACAGGTTTTTGTTGCGTCTTTGAAGCATTAATAGAAAACTCATTCTCTGAATTAGTTGCTGTTCTTTTGCTGGATACAGATGGCCTCTCAGAAGGTTCTTTTGTTGATACAGAGCGTGTTAAGACTTTTGGTACCTCCTCTACATTATTCACAGCTTTTGGTGGCGTATTGATAGTTTCAGTTTTTCTTAATTCTGTTAATTTAGGAGATTCTGCCTTTTTCTGTTCAATTGGTTTAACTATTGATGATGCTGTGGATGCTTTTCTTACAGTTTCATCTTTTGCTGGTACATCATTTGGCTTGACTGCGGTAGTAGATGAGAGACTCTGTTTGGCAACCAAATTCTCATTCACTTCTGCCTTTTTGTCTTCCTTGGAAGAAATTATTGGGGTAGCTTGAGACAAATTCGATGTCTGTGGCGGTTTTGTAGGCAACGGCTTATTTGAATCCACGCTTGGAATCGCCTTCTCAGCAGGAGTAATATTCGAATTAGCATCTTGAGGTTTTGGCGCGTCTGATGATGAACTTTTAGGTGTATCTTCTTTTGCTTTGTCTAAGCTGGAATTGCTTGAGCTCTTCTTCGAAAGACTTCCACGAGAACCAGAAAGTATCTGATTTCTGATATTTTTGTATTCTTTTACTGATGCATTAGCTTGTTGTTCCATCTGAAGAATCGCCTCCTTTGAAGAGCTTTTGTTTAACAGATTGCTCTCAGACTTCCTTTCCAGTTCTGTAAGCTTTAAGCTTGAGGAAGAGCTAGACTTTTTGAGCCCTTCTTTAACTTCTGCTATCCCATTCTGCGCCAGAGAGGAACCTTTATGCTGATTCTGCAAAGGTGACCCGAGACGTGATCCTGTTCCACTTCGAGACAACTCAGCGCGTCTTGGTGTCTCAGGTGTACCAAATCTTGGTTGTACTCCGTTGCTTGAAGAAAAGCTTTCTTTTCCATTTTGTTCTTCTTCTACTCTTCGTGGAAGGGTTGAAACAGCAGCCTTGATCTCATTGTTGGCAATGCTAACAGATCGCAGCTTGATTGAGGCCAAAAACGGTGGTGCTGGTCTGTTGGCGTTTGCACTAACAGGATCATGTGGCTCTTGCTTTACGACCTCTGCGATACCTGCGTCTCTCTTCAGGTGCTCTTGAAGAAGTCCGGTGGGTTTCAACTTGAAGATCATCTTTGGCGCCTCGGGATCACTCGACTCTGACCCTTCTCTGTTGAGTGCGGGCCTTTTATGGTTTCCTGATACACTATCACTTCTTGAAACGTCCTGAACTTTTATTATGGGCATAATCAACTCTCGGAAAGGATGGCGTTCCGCTATTTTTAGGCCTCACAATGATTTACAGCTCATTCAAGTCAAAATCATCATCTTCCGCTAAATCTAGCTTAGCTTGTACTGATAAAGGCGATGGCTTCTTCTCGTTTGAAAGTTTGTGGCAGAACTCAATATCAACAAGATGTCGTTTCAACTTTTCGCGTAAATCAGAAGAAAGTTTCTTATCATTCTGGACAGCTAATGATATAATCTTTTGAGCATTTAGATTTGGAAGAGTTCGTACAATTTGCATCACACTATAATTAAGGGCGAATACTTTGAAGCTACCTTCTGCTTTGCATAATCTGATCTCGCATCAACTGAAATTGAGCAATTACGCAATTTATGTTTGATTCAAACCCAAAAGCCATAAAATAATCCCACAGGCCGACTGCTTCGTCAAGAGGCGGAGTGCTCGTAGACAATGACAGAACAGCTTAAAATTAGTCGTGTAACCAGAAAACTTACGAGGCAAAGCATACATTACAGGCATCAGGTCTTTGTTCAAGTGATCATTCAATTCTTTATCCAAAAAAGCCATACATTGTCCCAACACCTAAAAGCTAAAGTTATGCTACATGATCTGTACCTGTACACCAGCGTGTGCTCCTTCTAACAATGGCTGAACATATGTTGGACAGACTCTTGTAATAAACTGTGTGAATGCATAGAAAGCGTCTAATTCTGGCATAACATACAAAAACATTCCAGCAAGAGCATTCATCCCTTGCACATAAGAAAATGTGCATCCATTCACAGAAATATCTGATCATTCAACATCAAGACTCTAACGAATAACATACCTTGAGCTTTCCATGCGAATGCATTAAGAACCCTAACAAGCATGCCTTCATCTACTTTGCTCCAGAACTTTGAATCATTTTTAAATGTTCTATGGGTATCGTTCTTGATCTTTTCGAATACAGGCGATGGTCCTTTCTTGATCAACTTTATGTACTCTTGAGCTGAAACACTTTTTAAGCCCATAAGTAATTTCCATATGTCTCCCCTTAAATGAATATCTTGTTGATCATTCTATTTAATTAGTATCAACTCCTTGTGCTTAACTTGTTGCTTTTCGCTCTCCGCTGGGATGCCATGCTCCAAAATAAGCCTTCGAATATGATCAGTTCGCTCTTTAATTGTCATAACGGCATCAGATTCTGTAGGGTATAAAAGTTCATTGTATTCATTTGTTATGTTTATGCCAACCATGTTCGTTGTTACAATAGAAAGTCAACAACTTCAAACGATCTTCGCCTCAATCACTTTGACGAAATTTCTTCTGAATCACAATACTATGACGTATGCTGAGATCTTCTTCTCGTTGCACGTATTCTATGCTGTGCTTCTGACTATTATTTTCGGATTTACCGTGAAGAACTATCAGGGTGCCAGGATGTTGCCTTTTGCAGTCATGGTCGCGGGTTTGGTCTATGACAACCTTTTAAGAGCAATCAGCTCCTTGATGTTGCGTCAGTATGATGAAGACTCTCCAAAAATCACACTCTACAAGAATTACTTTTACGTTTCATTCATTTTGCATCACACTACGCCTGCTCTGTCGCTTGTTTCTGGTGGGAGATTAATCGAATCTTTTCGTTGGCGCACTGCATTGGATGCAGTATCTGTGATCTTGACAATTGTGGGAATTATTGATCTGTTTGTTGAAGATATCTATCAGAAGTTGACTGTTATCTCAAACTACGGAATGACTCTTATTCGTTCTACTTCAACTGGCCCTCCAGTGGTCTTGATCATTATCATCATTGTCAATATAATCTGGATTGGTTTAGCTTTCAGGTTTGCAAGGATGTATAGAAATTGGCTTCCATTCGCATTATTGGCTTTAGTTTTGATATGGAACGCTGCTTTAACGCCTCCAGGTATTGGGCAGCCTGAAAATCCATTCAACTTTTTCAAAACCGTTTCATCCAACGGTCTAGAAGTTGTGTTTGCATTTGGAATCTACCTATTGGTTACTTTTCGTAAGAAAGTTGTTGAAGATCAAGCCTAACTAATAACTGGCCCTTCGCTACAGGATTTGTTCCAATAAAACCCAAATCTTACTTAGAAGAGCTTTACACGAATCGCCGATTTCTCGGCTACGCTGATGGAGACTGTACAAGTAAATATGCAGGCATAATCACCTGTCTTTAACCACCAATTAAATTTTGCAGTTAGCTGACGAAACATCATGCACGATTCTTCCTGGAGAACGCAAGNTTTTTCAAAACCGTTTCATCCAACGGTCTAGAAGTTGTGTTTGCATTTGGAATCTACCTATTGGTTACTTTTCGTACGAAAGTTGTTGAAGATCAAGCCTAACTAATAACTGGCCCTTCGCTACAGGATTAGTTCAAATAAAACCAAATCTTACTTAGAAGAGCGTTACACGAATCGCGCGATTTCTCGGCTACGCTGATGGAGACTGTACAAGTAAATATGCAGGCATACTCACCTGTCTTTAACCACCAATTAAATTTTGCAGTTAGCTGACGAAACATCATGCACGATTCTTCCTGGAGAACGCAAGAGGCCTTTTACCTTTGTTTGCATTCAAATCCAAGAAAACGTGTCTGATATCTCGTGCAGCGTTGATGTCCCTGTTTCAAACTGTTAAGCAATCTGAATTGCAGACTTTAACCGCCCAAAACTTTGTCTGTTTCAACTCATGTAAACAGAATGAACATGACATTGCTGGTACTTTCGACGAATTGGCTAATGATATTGCAGGATTTAAGAAAGCCCATTCACACTCCAGCTCGTAGCATGTAGACGCTTGAGCTGGAGCTCTGCGCGATAAACGATTGGCCAAAGTCTAGCCCCACTAAGTGATTGGTAGAATCGCCATCTAAAGATACACAGGTTTCTGGCATGTTTTAACTTCTTATTGTAGTTTTCAACATGGATGACCACAGTATAACTGAAGAAATCGAGCAAATGGCGCAGGATTTAGCCCATCAGCCAATTATGGACTCCGAAGCGAGCGGTAGCACGGACATCACGCCCGAAACAAATTCTAGCAACGACATGGAAGACACAAAAGATCAATTGCAGCAACAGGCTTTGAGGAGAAAGATCATAGAAATCCAAGAAAACACTAAATTGACTCAATTGGAAAAGGCTCGTTTAATTCAGGTTAGTTTTCCATGGCATTGCGTTATTTTAATCTGTAGAACTTAATGGCTTCTCAATGGAAAGCTAGACACCAAGAAGGTTCAAGTTTAAGCGATGCATCTTCAATGTTGAGCTCAGCAGTCGAAGCACTTAAGACTGGCGAAGCCTCTAGTCGTAACATAGAAACACCTTATGAATCTATTGCGATGGTTTCTGCGATAAATAACTCTGAACGCAAAGGAGCGTCATATCATGATGCAAAAAAGAAGATTTTAGGCTGTAAACATTATCAACGTGGTTGTCTATTGAAGGCTGAATGTTGTGACAAATGGTTTGGTTGCCGTTTCTGTCACGATGAAGTTTCAGATCACAGCATTGATAGACATGCTACAAAGACTATGGCATGTATGCACTGTGATTTTGTGCAGCCAGTTGGTCAAGATTGTGTTAATTGCTCTAAACGTCTTGGTGAATACTTTTGTTCAACGTGTAATCTATGGGATAATGATACGGATAAGAGTGTTTATCATTGTGAAGACTGTGGTATATGTCGCATTGGTAAAGGCTTGGATATTGACTATTTCCATTGTGAAAAGTGTAATGTATGTCTGCATGTTAGCTTGAGAAACAATCATCGTTGTATTGAATCATCCTTGGAAAGCGGTTGCCCTATTTGCCACGAGTATATGTTTACTAGCACCGGAATGGTCATATTTATGCCTTGCGGTCATCCTATTCATTGGTCATGTTATCAAGAACACATCAAAAACTCGTATCAATGTCCGATTTGTTGGAAATCTTTAGCTAATATGACAAGTTACTTTCAGCAAATTGATAAGATGCTTGAAGAGCACAGAATGCCACCAGAGTATAATGATTTCTGGAGCATTTGTTTATGCAATGACTGTGAGAAAAAGTCTAAAGTGAAGTACCACTTCCTTTATCACAAGTGTCAGGAATGTGGAAGTTACAACACTAAGATCTTGCAGACTGTTCAAGAAAGGCCAGATCGTATTGAAACATCGAGTCAGCTGCTTGCTTCTGAAATGAACGAAGAAGGACGCCCAAGGTCAGCATCATCACATTCATCAAATATGCAGCCAGATGAGAATGAGAATACTCGCTAAGTGCAAAAATTCAAACGACTCGTTCGATATTGTTAAGGCCTTTCAATAGATGATACTCGTTTCTTTGCTTTGTTGCACTAAGTTCTTTTTCTCAGACAAACACGACTTGCATCAAAAATGTTCTCAAGGTTCCGTTCAAGTACAATTCTATGCCACAGACACAGAATGATATCTTCGTCGTTGAGGCGTATGAATAAGAAAAGTAAACCACAGAACCAAATGGAAACCGCGGAACAAGCTCGCCAAAGACGATCAGCATTTGATGGTTATGGTTCCGTCGTCACGATCGAAGACGCCAAGAGATGGAAGGATATGTCCCCTGGAGAAAAGATAGTTTACGGAACTAAACAAACTTCATATGCTGGCGTAGTATTGACAGGCCTTGGTTTAACTGGTAATGCTTTCAGGACTCGGATTAATAACATCATCAAATAGGCGTGTTATTATACTTTGTTGGCTCAGAACTGTTCAGCTCCAACCATGCTAGCTCAATATATAAGCGCGCTTTGGCTTCAGTGCAAGAAAATGCCGAAGTCATAGAAGCATTAGGAGATCCTATCAAGGGATTTGAAACTCACCGAAGATGGTCACCAAAGTATTTCATGAGATTTTTTGGATTATTTATTATCATCTTTCTTGTAGACAGTTAGTGGAATACGTGGATGACGCTACAGGAAAGCAAAAGGGTTTCATGAAATTCAAAGTTTCTGGGTCTCAGGCATCAGGTTCTGTTAGCGCATGGCTTGCAAAGGTTCGCGTCCTTTTTTTAGTATCGACTTATCTGTCTAGAATGATAAAGGAAAGTGGGAATTTGAGTATGTCTCTCTGGAGGCACCAGGACTTGGTTTCAGAACCCAAAAGATTGTAGTTCAAGACAATCGTCAAATCGCATAATAAAGATACACTGGTATAAATTTTTTAAGGTCTTTGGTCTACGGAAGTTGTGCTCATGGTAGAATATCACACAGACTGAAACTCAAAATCCGATGTTGCGATCCAATCTGTTCATTCCTCGAAATGATTGCAAATATTCTACGCAACACAAAACTTGTCCGAACTGCTCCAGTCAGTCGAGTCCTGTCAAGAGACTATCACCAAAAGGTCATTGACCACTACGAGAATCCCCGCAACGTTGGTTCTTTGGATAAAAAAAGCAAATTAGTCGGCACTGGATTAGTTGGAGCTCCAGCTTGTGGTGACGTTATGAAGCTACAAATTCAAGTGGATCCAAAGAATCGCCGCATAACAGATGTGAAGTTCAAGACATTTGGATGTGGAAGCGCCATTGCGTCGTCTTCATTCGCAACAGAACGCATCAAAGGAATGACGCTTGAAGAAGCTTCGCAAATCAAGAATACGATAATTGCAAAGGAGTTGAGTCTTCCTCCTGTAAAGCTCCACTGCTCAAGTAAGTGTTTATATGTTTGCATACTAACGCGTTAGTGCTTGCCGAGGATGCAGTCAAGGCTGCTATTAAGGATTATTTGAGTAAGAACGCCGATGGATCTTCTGGTGCTGAACCAGAACAGTTTGATCTTGATGTTAAGAAGGCGTAAATATCAATAAATTTATTATCTGTGAAGAGCATGGATGAAGGTATTGTCTCTAGCGACGCTGTGCATCATCATGTTATCATAATGTGTCTGTTTGGAAGGAAAAGAAGTAACAAGAACCAAGACACTATTCTACTGTCTTGTGTCACAGAATATCATTATGGATATTTGAAGTATATTCCTAAAGAGACTATCAATATCAGTTACTGCTTTGTGCTGCCTCTGTCTTCAGTGTTACAAGAGTTCCCAGCTGTATCAGTTATTTCGAAGGAGGAGATCAACTATACTTCCGGTGCTGCTCAGACTGCCGGCACAAATCGAAGTGTACCTTCTAATTTATCATTATACAACAGTATCAAGTCCACAAAGAACAATAGTCACAAGAAAGCAAGTACATTATTGCGAAACACAGGAGGCAACATCATCAAGAATTATGTTCAGGCTGTGTTACAAATGGTAAGCGTGTATGAGCATTCGAAAGAAGGATTTTGTAATGTTCACTTGGTTGGGCAGAAGAATATTGTGACTGTTCTGAACTTGAACTCCAGTAATCTGCTCGTGATCATCACAGAACTTATAACAAGCACGAACACACAATTCGATTACGAGTCCATGTTGCAAGTTGAGCTTGATAAGATAAAAAATGCGCTGTAGACTCGATTCCGGAGACAATAAAACTCTTCTCGTTTTATCACAACATTGCTTTTGTGTTGAACGACGAGCCTTGTTTCAGCTTTGCAAAACATAACTTCAGAGCCTAAGCCTATTCCGGATGGCTTCTTTCAAGGAGATAAATACAGAGAGCAGTCTTAATCTTATGGGGGAAGAAGAGCTGGACCAGGAATTTGAAAAGCTTTTTAATAAGAAAGGACTTGCTGACCCTTTAACAACAGATACCATGGCTAGACCATCATCAAAATTAGAGATACCCCAAGAATTCGAAGATTTTACAATGAAAGATGCATATTTGAATGATAATAACAGTGATGTTAAGCGAACTGTAGGAAGTGCACAGGATGAAGAGTTACAGAGAATGGAACAACAATGGATTGATGAGCTACAGGAGTCAATACAATTGTCCATGCTAGTTGATGATCATGGATCGATTCACTATAAAACAGGAGATGCAACTCAACCTGAGAGAAATTATGCTCCTGCACCATCACAACAACAGCAGCAGTTTGATTCAAATCCGTTTCGAGAGCTTCAGGAAGATAAATGTGACTTTGAGAAGTCAATTATGACTATTTCAGATAGACACACACCCGAGAGCCCAGAGCATAAGCCGCTTTTAATTGATGCAAGTACACTGCAGGCAGTTGAACATTTCAGGCGATCAAATGATGAGAATATCAACCATGAAGTACAAAAGCTCAGGGAAAGGATCAAAGAATTGGAAAATATGGCAGAACTTAATGAAACAGTCCAACACTCAAAGGATTATTTTGGCCATCACAGGGATGATGATTACCACTTGCTGAAGCACGATGAACAAACACAGACATCAAATGATCATGAAGAGTCTTCACAGTATCGTCGTAACTTACCTGCAACCAAAGAAAGCGAAAGTATAGAATTGATTAAGCTACGTAATCAGATTACCTCTCTGGAATCCAAGTTGTCTGTACTAGAAAGACGCGTTGAGTATTATGAGTTTGTAGCAAAGACGGCTGAAGAAGAACGAGACAAATTGCTAGAGAAGTTGAAACGTTTTGAGAAGATTCCGGTTGGTAAAATATCTCCAGTTAAATCAAGCAAGCCCAAAGAGCCTCATGTGGTCAACGATCTTGCAGAAGTTTCAATGGTTAAAGCATCTCCAGAAAAAGGCAAAAGCTCAACTAAGCACGACAATATTATTGATGAGCTTAGCAAGGAAAACGAGAATACACAAGCTTGGAAATCAGCAGGAGCAAAAAGAATCATTGTCAATGGAAAATCGCCTTTAATTCCTGCTCAAAGGCAAAGTTTGAAGGAAATTTGGAAGAATGGATCTAAAAAGGAAGAGATCAAGAGGCAATTGAAAAAGTCTATTGTTGCATCAAGGCACACCTCAAGATCTCCTAGTAGATTTGACGTGCACGTTGAGAAGCCTCCATTTCTGGTCGGTACATCCATCACACCATCTTTTAATTTGAACGCAAACATACAACAGATTAAGGCTCTTTTGAAACAGCATGACCCCGCAGTTTGTGATATCTGTAACTCAGCTCAAAGAATAAGTAGAACATCAAGAAGATCTCTTGGGCAGCCTCAAATTCATCATTGGACTAATGAAGAATTGAGATTAATTTTGGAAGAACTAGAAGCTGAATACAGACATTTTTCTTACAATTACAATGTTTTGGTGAAAACGAATGCTTCTGGTAAAGATATTAAAGCAATGAAACAGAATATGGAATACCTGAAGAATGAAATTGAAAGAATAAGAAGCATTCTTGGACCAAATCTAGACCATTTACAACCAAGACAGCCATCAAAAGCGTTCATCAGTTTGTGCAAGTTAAGAAGCACACAAAAACTACGCGAAGCTTTGTTAAAAGAAGAAAGTCTTGAACATGCGAGGGTATTTGGTGGGTCTTCACCTCTTCGAAGATACTAAAGCTCTTATTTTTGATGTTTTGTTCTGAGACTTGAATATATTTCTTTTCTATCTTGTTGTTCGATGGCTGAAACTGTTGAGAGCTCAGGCTGGGTTTCCTCCATGCTGTATAATCTGGTCGCTTTAGCTTTTGTTGGTATAAGCTCACTGGCAGGTGTGTTGTATTACAACCAAACTCGCATAGTTTACCCTTCATTTGTCCCAGAAGGATCAAGAACCCAAGTTGATGCTCCTACAAAGTACGGAATGAAAAACTTCAAAGAACTCTTCTTGGAGACTCCTGATAAAGTTAAACTTCATGCTTATTTCATTCTACAGGAATCTGTGTCAGTTCGAAAGAAGGCACCGACAGTTCTGTACTGTCATGCTAATGCTGGAAATATGGGTCATCGATTGCCAATTGTGAAGATGTTTTATGAACGCTTTAATGCGAACATTTTGATATTCAGCTACAGAGGCTACGGTAAAAGCGATCTTAATTGGACAAGTGAAGCAGGAATGAAGATTGATTCACAGACTGCACTCGAGTATCTTTTGGCCTCAGATGAAATCAATAAGTCTCGTATTGTTATTTTCGGTCAGTCTATTGGTGGCGCAGTCGCAATCGATTTAATGGCACAAAATGAAGGATTATTCAAAGCTGGTATATTGGAGAATACATTTCTCTCAATTCCAAAAATAGTTCCGCATGTAATTCCGCTTTTGAAACATTTCCTCTTCCTCTGCACAGAAATTTGGGATTCTGAGAAACGCATTAAAGGCATAGAGAGGCTTCCTTTGTTGTTTCTTGCTTCAGAGCGCGATGAATTGGTTCCGCATGAACACATGAAACAATTGCACAAAATTGCACCAACGAACAAGAAGAGATTTGTGGTTGTACCTAAAGGAACTCACAATGATGCACCAATGTATCCAGTTTATTGGGATAATCTTGAGAAGTTCTGGAAGGACTATGTGTAATAGAAACGTGTTTTCTTAGTTAGATTAGTCTTGCCTTATTCTGCTCGCTGTTTTGATGGTGTACCATAGTAGAACGGCGTCTATAGCCAGAAGTATTAAAAAGGCTGGTAGAGTTATCAATGCTGC